>CM060959.1:20307671-20380171 GCA_030765055.1 Mantis religiosa | reverse complement strand
AATAGTTCGGAAAATATTATCAAATGTATTTAATTTTGGTTATGTCACCTAAAAAGTCCGTTGTGACAAAATAATTTAAACTTTGATCTAATATTTTAACAACGGGATCCCAATAATCCATTATTTGAATTTGCCCTAGGTTTCTCTGTGTCTCAGCAACTTTAGGCTCCAGAAATTTTTAAAGCTATGAATATGGCTTGTTTTGCCCAAAAATGTTCAAATTTTTGTGTTTTGAAGTAAAGAAAGCACGCTTAAGTGCATCTCACAATAAAACCCAGGGCAGTTTCTATTCATTGTGCCTCTCTGAACGTGTGTAGAGGTTTTATTAGTCTAACACTAAAAACTGTGACGGAAGGAACTTTTAAATGATAAAAAATTCTGAAATTTTCAATAGCGAGAAAACAAATGATAAAGAATTGGAATTCATATATAACACTAGCATTCACGTAACTTTCAAACTAAATTAGAGCACTTAAAAATGGCTTGCGGATGCTATCTAAGCATTGTTTAGATTCAGGATGGCTTACATTGTTTTATAGACTAAAAAGAAGAAAACGCTATTTTTTAAAAATGTTCATGAAATTTGAGTCATACATATCCTGAAGTATACACAATACACTAATTTAAGTATATCAATAAAAGTCAGATTAATCAGCTCCCAGATAGTATAACAGTCAGAGCTAAGTTTAGCTAAGATATACTTTATATGAGCTTTCCAATCTAAACATCTGTTTACTTCAAGCTCCAGAAATATTATGCTGTCAGTTTCTTTTAAAAACATACAATTAATCCCAATTTCCGAGTGTGTGACGTACGATGAGTCATAAATTTAAGTTCTAGCCATTGCCGTTTCCTGTATAACATGGGATATTATCGTTATTTTGTTGTTTTAGATTCTCTACTTACCTTAGGCATAGCTGCGAGGAGGTCCGGTTTGATATATATCACTCTGATATATATCACTTCAGAGCACACGTGTTCTTGATGTCACTATAGAATACAAAGCCAGTTGTGTTAGGTTAAGCTAAAACCGCCATTTTCTCCTCTGCTCTACATGTCCAATGTTTATTCACCATTGTACATTTTCCCGGCCGTGAATATTAATGTAATACAACATTTGAGCATCGATCATAATTTTTTCTAACCATATTTAACGGTATCTAGCATAAATGTTCTATTAATTATATAAAAATAATACCTGATTCCATTTTAAACTCAAATAAGTGTACACATATTCACAAACAGCCAATTAGCCATGTATGAATATGAATATTATGAATTATTTATTCGTGTAATTTTCTTCTACAATCTTTTACATTATTCCTTATAATTGTTTGCCTATCCCACACTATTTCATCTACCGTGTTGCTACCTTGTCTTACATGACACTCTGGTCTTCTGCTCTTCCAGGTAGCTCTTAACCTCCATGTCTCCTTGTTACTTAATTAGCTCCTTTCTTCCTCCTCATCTTCCTTTCTTATATTCTTTACATTTATTTGTCTTTACCTTGTTGCTACCTTGACTTACATGACTCCCTGGTCTTCTGCTCTTCCAGGTAGCTCTTAACCTCCATGTCTCCTTGTTACTTAATTAGCTCCTTTCTTCCTCCTCATCTTCCTTTCTTATATTCTTTACATTTATTTGTCTTTACCTTGTTGCTACCTTGACTTACATGACTCCCTGGTCTTCTGCTCTTCCAGGGAGCTCTTAACCTCCATGTCTCCTTGTTACTTAATTAGCCCCTTTCTTCCCCCTCATCTTCCTTTCTTATATTCTTTGTATTTATTTGTCTTTACCTTGTTGCTATCTTGACTTACATGACACTCTGGTCTTCTGCTCTGTCAGGTAGCTCTTAACCCCCATGCCTCATTGTTACTTAATTAGCTCCTTTCCTCCCCCTCATCTTCCTTTCTTATATTCTTTACATTTATTTGTCTTTACCTTGTTGCTACCTTGACTTACATGGCACTCTGATATTCTGCTCTGTCAGGTAGCTCTTAACCTCCTTGCCTCCTTGTTACTTAATTAGCTCCTTTCTTCCCCCTCATCTTCCTTTCTGATATTCATTACATTTATTTGTCTATACCTTGTTGCTACCTTGACTTACACGGCACTCTGATATTCTGCTCTGTCAGGTAGCTCTTAACCTCCATGCCTCCTTGTTACTTAATTAGCTCCTTTCTTCCCCCTCATCTTCCTTTCTGATATTCATTACATTTATTTGTCTATACCTTGTTGCTACCTTGACTTACACGGCACTCTGATATTCTGCTCTGTCAGGTAGCTCTTAACCTCCTTGCCTCCTTGTTACTTAATTAGTCCCTTTCTTCCCCCTCATCTTCCTTTCTGATATTCATTACATTTATTTGTCTTTACCTTGTTGCTACCTTGACTTACACGGCACTCTGATATTCTGCTCTGTCAGGTAGCTCTTAACCTCCATGCCTCCTTGTTACTTAATTAGCTCCTTTCTTCCCCCTCATCTTCCTTTCTGATATTCATTACATTTATTTGTCTATACCTTGTTGCTACCTTGACTTACACGGCACTCTGATATTCTGCTCTGTCAGGTAGCTCTTAACCTCCATGCCTCCTTGTTACTTAATTAGCTCCTTTCTTCCCCCTCATCTTCCTTTCTGATATTCATTACATTTATTTGTCTATACCTTGTTGCTACCTTGACTTACACGGCACTCTGATATTCTGCTCTGTCAGGTAGCTCTTAACCTCCTTGCCTCCTTGTTACTTAATTAGCTCCTTTCTTCCCCCTCATCTTCCTTTCTTATATTCCTTACATTTATTTGTCTTTACCTTGTTGCTACCTTGACTTACATGGCACTCTGATAATCTGCTGTCAGGTAGCTCTTAACCTCCATGTCTCCTTGTTACTTAATAATTCCTTTCTTCCCCCTCATCTTGCTATCTTATATAATTTACATTTATTTGTCCTTACCTAGTTGCTACCTTGGCTTACATGGCACTATGATATTCTGCTCTGTCAGGTAGCTCTTAACCTCCATGCCTCCTTGTTACTTAATTAGCTCCATTCTTCCCCCTCATCTTCCTTTCTTACATTCTTTACAGTTCTGGCCCATTTTTCTTTTACTTTCTTTAAGAACTCACCAATACTTCTTACCCTTTTTTCCTCCTTTCCTGTTAACATTTTTATAGTTACTATCCTCTTCTCCACTTTCTCCCATTTTTCCTCCCACATCTTTTTTCTCCACTTTGCAACCTCCTTGCATTCTGTTACATAGCATTCTATGCTTTCTTTTCCTACACACAATTGACAAATTCCCTTCTTCCTACCTCTTATACCTCTGTTCTCATCCAAGCTAACCCTTCTCTCTCTTGCCTATTGCAGTAATCTACATATGCTTCTCGTCCCCAATTTGCTATTATTTGTTTGTAAAATTGTAATAATTTTATATTTTCTATACTTCCCCATATTTGCTGTCTTTCTATATCTTCTATTCTGCATTTTACTAATTTACCCACATCGCTTGTATTCCTTTCCTCTAATCTCCATATATCTCCCATTCCTATATTTTTCATAATTCCTGCTATCTCTGCCCACCAACTGTTTGAGTCCACTAATCTTTTGTGCTGTCTCATGCATCATTTCATAATTACCATAGTTGAGTTTACGTGCTTGAATACTCCGTGCTTTCGGCACACAGTTCTAGATGGTATCTTGCACATTTTTGTCTGCATAGTGTACACTCACTCGTGGTATTTCGCTCGTGGTAGTCTGTGTTCTTGCGTGTGAAATGATGAAACTCGTAGATTGCCATTCCTGTACATAGGTGTCTCATTTCGAAGTTCGTTGCTGTCCAGGATCGTTCAACCATGCCCTGGCCCCTGTCAGTGATGCTAGGATTGCTTCTGATGCTTTGGTGTTTGGTTGTAGCAGTTGTCTGATGTTCTCAATGAGCTCTCTTATATTCATAATAGATATAATTCCTATACTTTAGGTGTTGATAGTAAAATTTGACCCTTTAATAGTTCAGGACTGTGTAAAAAGAAGAAAAATTTTTCGTTTTAGTGTTCAAAAGCTTTTAACACGCCAGTAATGCTAACTTTGAGGTTTACACTTTTTAGGAAAACATTGGCTACCAATTACGCAGAAAATGAAGCTAGTTACAGCGAAGCAATAAGTATTATACAAATATAACTATTTATAACAAAAAGCTTCACTTATCTTAAGAAAAATGATGTCGATTTTTCTTTTTATTTTCTTATTAGTTGAAGTTGAAATCTATTTCACGAACCCTAGTTCCTGTAGTCAGTCAGAGAAAACACATTTGTTGTTAAGGAAGCTACTATGTTGTTATGTTTAGTCAGTATTACCAAAATCTGAAAACCAAACAAAGTTAAGAACCTAATCAACTTCTGGTGTTTCAAAATTCATTACGCGATGTTTATGTTTTAAAATATCTTTTCCCAAACCATTAAATCTATCGGGACATTTAATTGTTTTAATAATTTCACTTCTGGATTTATTTCATGGTTAAATGACCAAAAATGATCTGCTACGGCCGATTTATCAGTCTGTTTATACTTAATATCAAGAAAATGTTCTTTCTTTCTGGTTTCTAAATTACGTTTCGTCCTACCAATGTAAACCTAGTCACAATCTAAACAATTAAACTCATAAATACCAGATTTTTTATTATTATGAATTTAATCCTTTTAGAGAAATGTAGTAAATTTTTAATACCACATTTGTTTTGAGGAACTAAAGTTATACCAAACTCTCTAAAAGCTTTTTGAAATTGTTTATTAAACCAAGCATGGTAAGTATTACATTTATAATTGTCTTTTATTTGTTTAAGGGTAGAAATATCATTAGTAGTTTTTTGATATTTATTTTTTTCAATCTTCTTTTGTATAAAGTTTATATATTTATTTACAGGAAATTTATATTAACTTTGTAGTGCAATACATTAATTATTTTACCTACCACAGAGTGGTAGCGTGGAGGCCGCGCCGTGGCTCAGTGGTTAGACCGCTTGGCTCTCACCAAGGCGGCCCGGGTTCGATCCCAGGCGACCGCAAAGTGAGACTTGTGGTGGACATCACGGTGCTGGGGCGGGTTTTCTCCGGGACCTCCGGTTTCCGCCGCCATCTCATTCCACCGATGCTCCATCTTAATCTCATTTATCATAAGTGTCACCGCCTGCGGTGCCGTATGTAGTAAAAGCGGGCGTTAAACACTACACATCTCTTCATCTCATGTATCATCAGTGTCACCGCCTGCGGTGCCGTATGTAGTAAAAGCGGGCTTTAAACACTACACATTTCATTTCATTTCAAACTTATGAATTTTTCATAGTTTCCTTGGTCAACAAGCGACTTCTTACATCGCGACTTTCCTATATCCACAATTTTTGTTACTTCATCTGTCTGTAGGACCTGTAGACGGCGTCCGGTTCGTTGCGGCTGGACGGTGGTTATCATACAACACATTCAAACTGGAAACGTTACGGAACCCGTCCACCCCGTCGCCCTTCACCCTTTGGGATCCCCATCATCTCTCTATAGGTAAGTGGTATAGAAAGTAAAATCTTGAGATACGAATTGGAGTTCAGAGGTGTGGAGAGAAATAAATAACTGCTGTTTTAAGCTGAATAATAATTTATTTATGTACAAATTAATATGCAGGCATTCGTTATTTGGTAGGGAGAAAAGTATCATACAATTTTTAGAACATAAATCTAAACATTCATATAAAACATAGCACTCAAGGAATAGAAGAAAGAGGGCAACGATTTCGTGACAGAGACGGTAATACTGTGTTTTATAGTTAATTGTATTCCAGCATGTGAAACGAAATCATTAAATAAGGAAGACGTATTTGATGATTAATATTATGGAGAGTGCCTCGTGAATAATTTGCGATGCAAATGTTTCTTACGTAAGTTTTGCCTATTTCTCTTACAATTAGATTTAACATTTTTAAATGTTTTACTTGAATGTTATTCTTATAGAGATAATCTCCTTTGGAGTTTGTTCTTAGTGTAATAAGCAGTTCATAGGTTTGTTAACCCGATAGCCGATCAGCAGCATGCTTGCAGTGTTCTTTTGAGTACAATTTAATTTGAGATAAAACAGCGTTATCCTTCAAAAGTAAGTGTTTTCGAGGAAGATAGAACTTCTATTACACTTTATTTTAAAAGACCATAATTAGTTCGCACTTATGCCAGTAGAAGGCCCTTTGTGGTTGTACTGTTTTATGGAAGAACTACCAATATCCCAGCGAAAAATACCGCGTGAAGTAAAAGTTACTTAATGAATAGTTTTAGTATTCAAATGCTATTAAAAAACCAACAATTAAGAAAGAAGTAGAAAGAAAAATAAATGACGAACCGGAATAAATCGACAAGGTCAATGGTTTCGACATTTACTCGAGGTTAGGTTAAGGTTAGTGTGTATATGTGAATTCGTTTGAAATAAAAAGTATATTAGTTATTTTGCATTAGAGAGACAAATGAGAACTTTCTATGATTGTCGAAGTCTTAAGACTTCTTAACAATGCATAGAAATCAATTTGTAAAGAGTTTGTTTAGAAGTTAACGCTGGTACACTTGAGTTGGTACTTCCTTCCGCGCATGCGCAATATTAACAAAATGAAGTACTTTGTTTACATTTAGCTACGCATTTTCGTTCACTCAATCCTCTTCCTTCAGCATTTTAATTAGAGGGTGTTATCAGTGGCATATATTATGGGCTATCAAAGCTGTTATCTAAGCCCATATCTAAAGTAAAGTAGAAATTAATAAGCAATATTAATAATAATTGCAATACGAGTCAGTTTCTCCCATAAAGAATTAGTGCGTAGGGTGGAATATCTCTCGTTCCCTACAACTGAACATAGGGGGAAGCAGAGCTTCGGTAGCTACTGTTGCAGCCTTCTCTACGGTACGAGCAGCGAGGGACAAGGTGGAGGAATGCAGGATTCAGCACGCCAAGGCTTCGGAGTCCTACATCGCTACAAACATACGAGCTTCTCCGAAATGTACCGTAAGGACACGACTGGCTTTGGAATTCCGAATAGCACGTGCAGTTAAAGGCAAGAGAGAGCGTATTTTCAATTATTGTGTGATTGTTACGGTCCTCAACAACCGTATTAGTATTGTTTATTTCACAGTATACAGCGTACCGAGACAGTTGTTAGGGCTAATTGTTCGATATGGGTGAAGAATGTGTTAGTGCAGAGACCAACATCGCAGCTTAAATACGAGGATAAGTTAGTGACAATAGAACAGGGAATGCTTGCCCAGCTCTTCCGCACTTGCAGTGTGAACAGAAGAAAAAAAAAATTAAAAAAGGTATTTAATATAAGTGATTATGATAAATGTGAGTGGCTCTCTGGTTCATTTGAACTAAATAAAGTTTATTGCTGGCCATTCTTGTTTGCAACTGAGAAAACACCCTGGAATACTACGATTTTTGCAAATTTAGCTTATTTAATCACAGCTCTGGATAAACATGAAAGATCAACAATGCATATAAAATCTTTCACAGCATTAAAAACTTTGGGCACTCAACGGGTAGACCATGCATTGAGTTACCAAAAGAAACTTGCTGAAAGTTTGCAAATTGAAAAGGTTAAGGAAAATATAAATGTATTGAAAATATTGATGCAGTGGTTCTTCTTGCAAAACAGGAATGTTCGTTTAGAGTCCACGATGAAAGCGAGGAATCGTTAAATAAAGGCAATTATATAGAATTGCTACAATTTCTGGGTAATTATGATGCGGTACATGTAAGGACAGCTATCATTTTCAAAGGCACCTCGGCTGTTTTAACAGTTTGTTTCAAGAAAAATTGATTTAAATGCACTGATTGTAAAGTTAACATTTAATCAACAATCCCTTATTGTCCGGATCTGGTAGAAGCCAAAGTCACAATCCCAGCATACGCCACTGGGTATTATGAGATTCTTGCCTTATCTTTTTCAGATATTGTATACCCATCGTGCTGTTGAATCATCAATAACATTTCCTTCTAAGATAGCATATGATATGATTCATTTGGTGTTTGCATCTGATTTTCAGTTGCTAGGATTCCATGTAGAAAGGTAAACGTCGAAACATTTTATCCATCACTTTAAAACAACTAACATATGTTGTTCACAAGAAAGTTTATATGTCTTCATGTCGATTTAGGAAGATTTCTATTGCTACTTACATATGCATTGCCGACTAGATGATATAGAAAGGCAAATGTGTAGTCTTTTGTGACAAAACACAATCGTTTCCATTGCCAACACAAATAGAAAGGGAATTAAAAGGGCGACAATACAGATGGCATTAGAATTTTACGGGTTAAGAACTAATTAGAACAAAATGCGTTATAAATGGATACATTTAAGCATATTTATTGCTCAATAATTATTACTAAACAATTATTATGGCACCCGTGCAAGAGAGAATCAATTGGGCACACGTTTTATCTAATCGTGTTTATATAGGTTAGGATGGATTGACATGCTGTAGGTTAGAATATCAGTAGTACGTTTTCAGAAGTGAAGGTGGGTCTAAAACTCCCAAATTACCACTGCTTAATTCATGGCGCGTTCAGAAACCATTTGTCAGGCTGTAAGTTTTATATAATTAGATGCATATCTTCTGGTTAGAGCGATATCTTTTATGTAAGAAGCTTGTTTATTAATGAAGAGACGACATGGTTCTTAATTGTATCATCTTTTAATTAAAATTAATACGCACCTATATTTTTAAATGGTAATCAAGCAGTTATTAAGTCAAAATGATGTACAGTAGCTATTACAAGTTGCTTTTATCTTCCTGAAATATAATTTAACCATCTACAATCATTTCTCTAAAGTATTACAAAATGAGAGAAAGTAAAATTACAAGAAAGTCAAACATTTTTTGCCATTTTGAGTCTCATTAATGGCTAATGGTAAAGGTTAATGTATGAGGATAGTATAAAGAATGCTGTGGGTAGCATGTCACACTAAATAATGAAGACCAACCTGGAACAAGACTGTTACGTTCTTATTTGCGAACATTAACCAGTATTTCTAGTTTGTTTCTTACGCAAGTGCATGGATGACATTTACTACAGGCGGAAATCGCTGCCCCTTTTCTGAGTAGTTCCTTATTTCACGCTGAACCAGTTGTTACGTAATAATGATGTCGCGACGTCACAGCTTGAAGTTGGGTGTGTAATGGAAGGTCGAGGGCGGTTGTGAGGGTGTGTCTGTTGGAGGAGAAGGTGGTGGACTGAGAGAAGGGGTTGGAGGTGGTGTATCTTTGATATCCTCTCCGCTGGGTCCCGAAGCTGGTGCCGTCGCTGCTGGTGCTGATGGCGATGGTGGTGGTACTTCCGCGGAGGGTTGTTCTGGAGTTAATGATCCGTCAGGGAGACCTGTAAGTGACAGGTAATGCTTGGGGTACTCGGCGCCAACGTGATGATGCTGTCCTGCGGCCAAAGAACCAGGGTAAGATTTAGGGTACTCAGCGGCTACATGATGGTGCTGTCCTGCGGCCAGAGAACCAGGGTAAGATCTGGGGTAACCCGAGCCGTACTGAGAGTATGGTCCTCCAATCAGGGAATCAGGGTAAGGTCTAGAGTATTGATGCCCAGGGCTTGTAAATGGCACGTAAGGTCTGGGATACTCCGCCACAGGATACGATGGTCCACTACCCAGAATCAGCGAAGAGGGTACAGGAATGGGATGTGGCACTGGCACAGGGTACGGTTTGGGAACAGCTACAGGAACCCCGAAATACTGACGCACCACGAAAGGGATTGGATGGGGTACTGGGACCCCCACGGGGACCGGGTGGGGTACAGAAACGGGGTACGGCTTGGACACGTGGACTGTCACAGGTTTCAGCACGGGGTACGGCTGTGGTACGACGATGGGGTACGAGCGGTGTACAGTGACGGATACTCCGTGCCCTGGGTGACGGGTGGTACCACTTCCTGCTGCCAACCTAGAAACATCAAAACTACAGCATAAATGCCAAAGGTGGAAGATTCCATTGAGTTAAATATTTGCTTAGTCTTAATATATTCTTAATCACATGCAACTTCCCTGAAGTAAATATGTATTCTTTGTATTTTAAATGTTTTACGTTGAGGTGGTACCTTTTAAATATAAAAGATGCTTTTAATTTTTTTAATACTTTCCATCCTTGTTCTAATCGAAAGCTTCACAAAATGTCTAAATAATTTGGTATAATCTTGCTTCCTCAACATAAATATAAAAATTAACTGAATTTTTCTAAAAGAAGATAAACTTTCCGATACTAAAATATCTGGCGTTCATCAGTTTAATTTTTTAGATTAGGATTGGATTTAGGTTAGAAGAACCAAACGTAATTCAAAAACCAGAATGAAGAAACTGTTTGGGAATAACAGATACAAAAAAACCGAGCTGGATGGCTCAGGCATTTTTCGGGAGGCCCGGTTTTGATTGCCTTGGACGACTTAACTGACTCATGGGTTTTTTCGAAGGTTTTCCCGGGTCACCAGGCGAATGCTGGGTAGGTTAATTACATCCCCCGAATTTCCTGTCCCTCCATTTCATCTCTGTTATGATCATTTCACATCATCTGTCATCTGGTGGCCTGTTTCAGGGTAGAAGTGTCGGCGGGTGTCTTGGCGTTGCATGGTAGGATGATATGCTCTTGGTAAAGACTTCCTCCTGTAGTAGGAACTCCTGTCGGGGAGTTTCCAACTGCTAAAGTGTAGGGACCCTGCCCTCTGCACTGTCGCGGCTCTTTGGGACCACTGCCCTCTTTCCTCTCGCCTCATCGTTCTTCCCGGGGTTGCCCCATTTTGGTGCATAGGTACCATAAAGCAAGTTTGGACCTCCATGCCGAATCCTCTTCGTAAAGTAGTCCAGTCCAGGTATATAACAGACTGACCAATCGGCCGTGGCAGATCATTTTTGCTCACTTAACCATGAAATAAATCCAGAAGTTAAATTATATACTTTTAATGGTTGTTGAGAAAATATTTTTCTTAAAAAGTAGGAATCGCGTAATTAATTTTCCAAACGCACCTGATGCTACCACCCCGAGTATAGAACAGGGGTTTGACGCTTTTCGATACCAACCAACTGTTCCCTGCAGAATCTCCTTCACTAGTCCTGCTGAACTTAGACATTTAATTCGCTGTCTTCCTCTTAATAAATCACCGGGACACGACTTGATTCCCAATATTGTGTTGAAAAACCTGACAAAGAAGGCCCTGGCACCTTTGTCTGCAATCCTGAACGCTTATCTTCCACTTGGCTTTTATCCTCACACCTGGAAATTGGCTCAAATCATTGTGCTTCACAAACCTAATAAACCTAAAAATCTCCACGAAAGCTATCGTCCGATAAGTTTGCTGCCTACTTTGTCCAAACTCTTTGAAAAGATTCTTCTTCGCCGTCTCCTTAAATATACCTCTGAAAACCATATCATTCCACCCTTCCAATTTGGATTTCGTTCTAGACATTCTACCTCTCACCAACTACTACGTTTAACACAAACAGTAATTCATGGTTTTGAGCAACGAAAGCACACAACCGCCCTGTTCCTCGACGTAGCACAGGTCTTTGATAAAGTTTGGCATGAGGGGTTAATCTTCAAACTGTATAGCATTGGACTTCCACAGTATCTGCTCACTACCATTTGTAGTTTTCTATCAGATCGCACATTTACTGTTCGCATTGGTGGCATGGAGTCCTCTCAGCGACATATTACAGCAGGAATTCCTCAGGGATCCATATTGGCCCCAATATTATCTAGTATCTATACCTATGATCTTCCTGACTTGGCCCCTACCTCCATAGCCTTATACGCTGATGATACTGTTTTATATCATTCCGGCAGAGATCTCCCTACAACTATTCACACGCTACAAACCTCTCTTGACTGCCTAGTTGAATGGTTCGATACTTGGCGCATACGTCTAAACACTCAAAAGACCGCAGCTAAGATATTTAGCGTACGTCAAATACCTTGGAGTAATGCTGGACACTAAACTTAAGCTAAGCCAAATATAAGAACACTGATGGTTTTAAGTTTTCTCTCATTAAATAAGTGGAAATGATTTGACTGACATTACATAGTTCTTCCAACATTCTATTTTGTATTGAAGCTACAACTATAAAAGACGATATCGTGGAAAATATCGTGCATCGATATGGAGTATCGATAGAAGCTGGTATCGACCAATCCCTAATTTTAGCTTATGCAATTCATTTGTTACAATTATTTATCTATCTGACTTATCAGTCAATTAGTAGTCTAGAATTTTGTCTACTTTTTTTTTGGGGGGGGGGCATCTTGTAAGCTAGCAAAGCTTCGAAACTTACTTTAATAATAGCCAGATAGAAGGTCAATTCAAAGGCTTTTTGTGTTAACTAGCTTTAATTTTGAACCGATTTCAACCAAATTTGAAATATTTATACAAATTTTCTTCAAAATTATATCTATATATACAAAATCCCAACACCATACTTGCACTGTGCTCAACTCGGTAGCGTAGACGGTAACATGTCTGTCTCACGTTCAAGAGGTACCTAGTTCTAATCAGGTCAGGGTAATAGGATTTTCCTTATCCTGAAGGATGAATGTCTGGTAACTCTAAGCTCTATGTGCCCTGTAGTCATTTAAACATCATTTCATTCATCGTCCGATATGACTTAACGTTTGAGGACATTGGCCCGTCTCTGTATCATGGTGGTAGCCTCACGTTTAAGAGGTCCCTAGTTCTCATCTACGTCAAGGCGATAAAGTTATTTTAAGCTTATTACTGGCCAGAACTTACTTTTTCTCTAACAGTAAATTTTATATATATATATATATATATATATATATATATATATATATGAATAATTACATATAAGCAGAAGTCTGAAAATACGTGGGCTATCCAGAAAGTAGATTACGTTTTGGAATAAAAAGTAAACAAAGTATAGGAAACAAATTTTATTATATACAGATGAAAGCCACACTCAAATACTACTTTTCGACATAGTCACCATTCAAATTAAGGCATTTATCGTAGCGATGTACGAGCTTGGAAATTCCTTCGTCGAAAAATTCGCCCGCCTGCGCCTTCAACCACTTCGTTACCTCTTCTTGCAGCTGTGCGTCGTCATCAAAACGCTGCATAGACAGCCACTTCTTCATTGCTGGGAATAGGTGGAAGTCGCTCGGTGCCAGGTCGGGACTGTACGGCGGATGAGGAAACAACTCCCACTTAAAAGATTCAAGAACTTCACGAGTGACATTTGCCGTGTGGGGCCGGGCGTTGTCGTGAATCAACAAGATCTTAGAGCTCAACATTCCTCTGCGCTTGTTTTGAATGGCTCTTCTGAGTTTTTGGAGAGTTTGGCAATACCTTTGAGAGTTTATTGTAGTGCCTCTTTCCAGGAAATCCACCAAAATCACACCTTTTCTGTCCCAAAAAACAGTCGCCATCATCTTCCTGGCCGACATTGTTTGCATGCATTTCTTTGGTTTTTGGGGAGAACTTGTGTGCCCCCACTGCATTGATTGCAATTTCGTTTCACAGTTCACGTGCTTCACCCATGTTTCGTCACCAGTAACGATGCGATCGAGTAAAGAGTCACCATCCTTATGGTAAACGTCCAAAAAGTTCAACGCTGCAGCCATTCGCTGATTTTTGTGGTCCTCTGTCAAGATTTTTGGAATCCATCTTGCACAAAACTTGTGGTAACCAAGCTTTTCGCTGATGATTTCGTGCAACAAACTTCGCGAAATTGGTGGAAAACTCAAAGAAAGTTCCGTTATTGTGAACCTTCGATTTTCACGGACTTTAGCATCGACTTTTTCGACAAGTTCGGCAGTCACTATGCTGGGTCTCCCACTTCGATCTTCGTCGTGAACATTGGTTCGGCCATTTTTAAATCTGATGACCCACTGACGCACTCAACCTTCAGTGATAATGTTGTCCCCATACACTTCACAATGCTGCCGATAGATTTCTATCGGTTTACAGTTTTTTGCAGTCAGAAACCTTATTACTGCACGCACCTCGCAGCTCGCGGGATTTTCAATTAACGCAGACATTTCAAACCGTCACAGTATCTGAACGGAGCACAGCACGAACCTCTCACTAGCACGGCTAGATGCCGACTGAGCTGCGCAACGCTCTGACCCCAAGATGGCCGCGCTAGCCCCGCCCCTAGCGGAAACAGACGAAAACGTAATGTACTTTCTGGATAGCTCTCGTATATACAAATTAAATTCAATGAATATTGAGGAAGCTACAATGAAGAGTGTTGAATACTTACAGATGTGGATTTGGAGTATGATCCTGTCCAGGTATTGGCAGGCCTCTCTTTTCATTCTTCTTTGTTGTTACCTCAGCCTCCTTCGTAGAAACAGAAGCTACCGCTAGGAGCAGCAGTATCAGCTTCTGAAACAGTGTAATTGCTTCATGTCAAAAACTGTAATTATGTTTTCCAGTATTTAACTGGTAATTGCTACGGTTCTCCGCGCCCCATTCTACATTGGGCGTGAGGGCCCCTGAATTTTTCTCAGATGCCTCTTTGTCAGGCTTGAGGTTCTTTTAGGCGCCGTAAATCAACGACACAGAACCACAGAGTTTACTTCTCTTCCTAGAGGAAGCGTGATACCAAGGGAACTATGACTGTACTTACATCGTTAGGCACCTGAAAATGTGATGGTATAATCCTGCTGTACATAAACCATGTGCAGTAAAAAGTTGCTGTGAAGTAGAACTCCAAAACTGAAACCTGGAAAATGCCGATCACTAGCAAGTAACTTGGACATCCCTGGTTTGGGGGACGTGGGCATCTGTGGACGGTCAGGGGTAAACAATCCCTCCCTACAGTGCTGTGTTTTTATGCTTCATGTTCCTACATATTGTGGACTTATTTTCGGCTACTTCCAGCTATACTCCGCTGGAAGTATAGCTTCCGGCACACAGGCTCCACATAGAGCAGAGATGATGTCATCAAACTCTCAAGCGAATATAGATATGAGCATAGTGATAGCTCCCTTATGAGGATCTTTATGCTCTAAAATTTGTCAGCCTCCGCGAGGTTTGAAGTCGCGACCTGAGAAACCAGAGGCTTGCGTGTTATCCTAGACTTTGGAAGACGACTAGGGTATGTGTGCAATAATATTTAGCTAAAACAATGTCAATTTTTAGAGTTTCACAGTCGATAGTTCATAAAAAAGGCTACTGTTACTACATTTTTAAAATTAACGTATACTTACACCGAGAGATCCAAAAACTTCCTAACCGGCTGCGCGGTGTTTTGCTTGTCCGCGACCTCACCGCTCGTTTCCGTTTGTACCTACCATAGGAAGGCGCAGATGAAACCATTCAATATTTTTAAAACTATTTTTAAAAGGTTTGTTTACCCATTGTTTTATGGGAGATGCAACCGTCATTGTTCATATATGTTTGGTACCACCATCACTCACCGTAGTTCACGTTCCTGGCGTGTCTCCATTAGCAGAGTTAGAGTTATATGCAGGTACAATTTTTTTCATATCAGCAATTGACGCCGGTATATACGTGAATACTATTTTGCCCGCTTTTTTTGAGAATTAATAGAACAGGGGACGTGTCTTTGCCTTTATTTCAACAAGACTCTGAACAGCTCATACAGACAATCTTTCGATTAGAACATCTGAAAATGTGTTTCAGGACGGAATTATAAGTAGAGATTTGTAGCCCTCTCGGTCCACCGACCTAATTCCCCGCCATTTCTATCTCTGGGGCAACGTAAAGTATACTAGACAAACCCATGCACCCTGGAAGAATTAAAACAAAATATCCGATAGGAAATTGTCAGCATTTCTTACCGTAAACTACGGTGATTGATGGATGCCTTTGAGCTTCTCGTTATGCCACATACATCATTTTTGCCAGTGATATAATTTCACACCATTTCATGCAATTGATTTATCAATAAGATCTGACGCTTTCCTAGCGACGAATATGTTCGAGATCTTCATTAAAATGGAAATCCATCGACTTAAGAAGCACAGATCTATGCGGCTTGTTCATCAAGTTAAGTAGTTACGTTTCTTTGGCCTTATTAATTTTCTATAGTCACGTCATGTCCTGACCTGGCATTTAATTTTCTGAAAACAATCTTTTGTTCAAAGATGCGAGTGTTGATAGTGTTTTGTCTTTGTTGATTTTTGTGTTATATCCAGTGATACATTTGTGATTATAACATTTCTTAAAGCCCGCCTGGGTAGCGTAGATGGTAGCATGTCTGCCTCACGTTCAAGAGGTCCCGAGTTCGAATCTCGGTAAGGGTGAGTTACCTGGATTAGGTTTTTTTGTCGGGGTTTTCCCTTACCCTAAAAGACGAATGTCGGGTAACTATAAGCTCCATGGACCCTGGACTCATTTGAGCATCATTTCACCCCATTGATTCACCGTCCGATATGACTTAACGTTGGAGGACGTAAATTACAAAAAAAAAAAAAAAAAAAAAAAAAAAAAAAAAAATCCCGATAATGGGAGAGATGTACGCTCCCGAAACGGCGATTTCTGATCGTCTTTTTCAGCTGGCTTGTTTCTTGAGAAAAACTCGAACATTTATCAATGTTATATATCTAATAACAACCAAATCTCGCGAAACCGGAAAAGGAGCAACGAGTACACACATAAAATATTCTTTGCTCCCTCTGATGTCGTACCCGGAGTAATAACACAGTCGCCCGCCTCGGTAGCGTGGTGGTAGCATGTCTGCCTCACGTTCAAGAGGTCCCGAGTTCGAATCTCGGTCAGGGTGAGTTAACTGGATAAGGTTTCTTCCGGAGTCTTTCCTTATACTGAAAGACGAATGTCGGGTAACTCTAAGCTCCACAGTTCCTGTGCTCATTTGAGCATCGTTTCACCCATTTTATTCATCGTTCGATATGACCTAGAAAGTTAAAGGACGTAAATTACACCAAAAAATAAGAAAATAAGATAATAACAGTCATATTTACTCTGTCTTTGAGTTTTGTTTTTTCCTTATGTTGGTGTCTGAGAAGAAAAACATTGGCTTTAATAGGATATTCAAGTGTATTAACGAGAAATCATTCCAAACGTGGAACAGTAACACATTGAGTATAATCTCTTGCCAGCGGGCGAATTCATTGCAGTCAACCCACCTACTTGGGACCATGTTGGAAAAGAAACTTTAATAAAGTCATGGGAAAAGTTGTGACTTGGTGTGTGTGAGTGTGTGTGTGTGAGTGTGTGTGTGTGTGTGTGTGTGTGTGTGTGTGTTTGTGTGTGTGTGTGCCTTGTCACAAAACAAGACTGATTAAAAAGAAGTGAGTGTAGAAGAATATTATATATATAGGGTGTTACAAAAAGGTACGGCCAAACTTTCAGGAAACATTCCTCACACACAAAGAAAGAAAATATGTTATGTGGACATGTGACCGGAAACGCTTAATTTCCATGTTAGAGCTCATTTTAGTATTTCTCTTTAAATGTAAATTGAAATCATTCGTGCAGACAAATGTCAAAATACCCATTGTGGTTCATGCACGATGGAGCTCCTGCACATTTCAGTCGAAGTGTTCGTACGCTTCTCAACAACAGATTCGGTGACCAATGGATTGGTAGAGGGGGACCAATTCCATGGCCTCCACGCTCTCCTGACCTCAACCCTCTTGACTTTCATTTATGGGGGCTTTTGAAAGCTCTTGTCTACACAACCCAGGTACCAAATGTAGAGACTCTTCGTGCTCGTATTGTGGACGGCTGTGATACAATACACCATTCTCCAGGGCTGCATCAGCGCATCAGGGATTCCATGCGACGGAGAATGGATGCATGTAACCTCGCTAACGGAGGACATTTTGAACATTTCCTGTAATAAAGTGTTTGAAGTCACGCTGGTACGTTCTGTTGTCGTGTGCTTCCATTCCATGATTAATGTGGTTTGAAGAGAAGTAATAAAATGAGCTCTAACATGGAAATTAAACGTTTCCGGACACATGTCCGCATAACATATTTTCTTTCTTTGTGTGTGAGGAATGTTTCCTGAAAGTTTGGCCGTACCATTTTTTAACACCTGTATTTAAAAATATCGATGACTGTTCCGATGCTGATGAAGACATTGACAATGACGGAGTTTATAAACCGATTACAGAGGAAGACATTATTGCATCATGCAGTGTTACTGAAAATGAAAATAAAGAGTATTCAGATTGAGACAGTGTTGATGAACCAGCTGTGGTTATGACCCACACACAAGCAGTAACAAACATAGAGAAATTGATGTTTTATTTCGAGAGTCAAGACAAATGAACGTCTAATGTTAAAGCGGATATGAGATAAGCGATACACTAAACTGAGACAGTAGAAGATCGCTGTCTTTTTTACTAGCGACTAGTTTGTAGTGCAGTACAAATACATAGATTATTACAGTGTATGTGTTTTTAAGTGAAAGAGTGCCAATAGTAATTTATAAACTACACAAGAAATGATGACGATATTATTGTTTTTCCGTCATTATCTGGATTGCCCGGATTTTCGTTAAATCGCATCGGCCCTCGTTCCTGTAGATCCGGGTAAACGAGGTTCGACTGTAATTATATATCAGATATGTGATCATTGTCAAACTCTATTTAATTCCGTTTCACACAATTGATTTTTCAATGTTATATAGTGCGATCCATATAAATCTGAACCATTTCAATAGGCCATAATTTTTTAAACAATAATAGGACACACGTGCAACTTTAGGAAAATATAATACACAATTGGGATATTATATTATACTATTTACATGTCAGACAAAATGTTGGAAGTGTCCTCCACCAGTGACTGTACATGATAAGACTGGAGACACTGCAGATTATATGGGTATCTTCAATACATTTGTGGAGGAGCTGTGTGATATTGAGAGAAGGTTATTTCCAGCAAGATGGAGCAACGTGCCATACATCTAATAACACAATGGAACTTGTAATCAGTTTCTTTGATAACACTGGGCGACAATGAAAATGTTTCGGGCTTAAAAATAGTGAATTTACATGTATTTCCATCTGCTGAATTAAAAAATCACCATAAAAATGATAGATTAGCTTTTGTTTTGAAGATAAAGTGACATTTCATTTTTTAGAATGAAGATTTTAAATTTAGGGGAACTTTTTGGGAGTTGGCACACCTGTCAAAAAACAAAACACAATCAGAGAGAAATTGTGGAAATTAAGTGATGCAAAAGTTAAGGAAGGCATTTTTGTCGGACCACAAATGAGAGAAATTGTAAAGGATCCTGGATTTGACCAGATTTTGGAGGAGAAAGAAAAGGAAGCTTGGGAAGCCTTCAAGGGTGTTGTTCATGGATTTTTAGGCAATAAAACAGATGCCAACTACAAGCATTTCATGACAGTGCTCCTGCAAAACTACCGTAACCTTGGATGTAACATGTCCCTTAAGATCCATTTTCTCCACTCCCACCTAGACTTTTTCCCTCCTAGTTGTGGAGCTGTTAGTGATGAACATGGGGAGAGATTCCATCAGGACATTTCTGTTATGGAACAAAGATATCAGGGTCGTTGGAATGAAGTAATGCTTGCGGATTACTGTTAGGGATTCTGCGGAACTCCATCACAAGAGGCAAGCTAAAAGACGACGAAGTCAATAGGCCACCACATGATTCTCTTCAGACACGACTATCTGTGAAATATTTTTTCCAGCAATTTAGAACTCTTATCATGTAATTACCAGTTTAAAAAATTAAACACAGTTTCAGTGTTGTTAGCTTGTATGTAATTAAAAGGTATCCTTTTCTCTCAATCCGTTAATGTGTAATACTTCCACCTTGTGTATATCATAGAAACTAGAGCTAATAAAAATTTTTCATTGTCATATTTGTTTTTCTCAACCCAAAATTAGTAGGAATTCCCTCATGAAGTGCTCGAAACATTAAAAAATTATTATTTATTTTTTGTTGTCCAGTTTAATCGAGTAATCTCAAAAGGTCTGTGGCCCCCCAGATCCCCTGACCTAACCACACCGGATTTTTTTCTTGTGAGGGTATCTAAAAAATAGAGTGTACAGGAATAGGCCACGGACAATTGATGTTCTCAAGGAATCCATTCGAACCGAAATAAGTAGCATTGGCGAAAATATCCTCCGTAAAACTTCAGAGAATATCGTGAGATGAGTACCAAAATATATAGATGCTGGTGGAGAACACTTCCAACATTTTCTCTGATATGTAAATAGTGTAATGTGATCTCCCAATTGTGTATTATATTCTCCCAAAGTTGCACGCGTGTCGTATTATTGGTTCAGAAGTTATGGTCTATTGAAACGGTTCAGATTTATATGGATCACTGTGTATAATGCCAACAAAACTCGTAGTTCGAACATGACAACACAATAATTACTGTCTCACAGAATAACAAGGGAACTACGAGTATACACATGTAATTTTTTATGTCTAATATATTGCCCGGAGTAATAATTCACTTAAATCTAATCTTTCTTTTGTTTTGATTTTCTTGAGATTTGCAACTGTTTTTCTTGTATTTTATGCTCGTTACTAAATATAAACATCGCTTTATTGACTTTAATTCGACATTCACGTGTATTAACGATAAATCATTACAAACATGGTATTTTGGATTGTTTGCAATTCTTTTGCAAATGTTTCTCGTCATTTTATGTACATGTTTTTATAGTGTTCTGAGAGTTTTAATTAACTCTTGGTTTTGTGTAATAGTTTTTAAATACTTCAAAAGAAACCTAACATTATTGAGAAAGTGCATGGGTAAACCGCCAAGCCATGGCCAATGCCGAATATTTCAACTAGTATTGAATAAAATTCACCACTTGAAGACAAACACACGACAAAATACAAAAGTTACCTCTAATTTCTTGAAACACTGCATCTTGACACTACAAAGTCATAACACTGTAGCTTCTTCTCTTGTTCTGCTCCACTAGCACCATTTCGGGGTAATATTTATACACGAGGTGGTCCTTTCTCCACACTTGATCACGGCTATCATCCTTCTTTCACCCTAAGTCACGATGCTTCTTTGTTTTCCTTAATTACTGAATTGCCATCACTTGTTTGCGAGCGTAAGTGCCAGCCGGAGATGCTATTAAAACATCTGCCAGCGCAATCAGCTAACTTCATGATTGTCGGAGAAACTGTTTCATATGGGACTGAACTTTTTATCGTAAATTCATGTTTTGATGTCCTTTGCATCTCAAAAAGCGTTTTAGGTTTTGCAAATTGTATTACAGTAAATAGAAACATGGCATTCCACTAAACAGTCGCTGCTACTGACATTTCCCTGGAAATAAAGTACCTCGAGCCCCTTAAAGACCAGAACGAGCGTTTTTACCACACCTGACATTTAAATCCAACTTCCTACAAGGAAGATACCAAATATTTTCAAGACAAACTATCACCACAAACTAACCTTTCAATGGAATAAAATCGGAGCTTTTATTTTACCAAATATAGATTAAAATAATATGCTTTAAGATGTTCTCATAGCTTAATGTTCATAGTAAATGTTCTGGGAATAATGTCTGGTCTTCTTCATTGTAAATAGCTTTCGTACAACTGGTAAATAATAAGAACTAGTCAAAAATCTTTCTACACAAAAACGTCGATCTGGTTACAATAGGATACATTAGTAAGGTGGACACCAGTCTTGATCTATTGTACCTGTGCTCCAAGTGAGGCATCTGTGGGAGGAAGGATGAGGTGGGAGGAGACCGAGGGCGACCGTCCTAAAGAACCACGGCAGCAGAGGGCAGGGTGCCTTCATTTAACTGATGGAAACTCCCCGGCAGGCCAGTACAACCACTAACCCAGCATACTGTGGTCCGGATACGGTCCCACTGGGACCGGAGACCGTCTTAACGGAAGTGGAAGTGTTTACCAGAAGCATACCATCTTGCCATGCAACGGCAACAGACCATCCGACACTTCTACTCTAAAAGAGACCACCAGATGAGAGATTATGTGAAATGATAAAATGTCTGTTCCTGTAACCGACCTTCTTTTGTGGGTTTGCCGGGTCGATAGGGTTAAAGTGTTCTTTGTTTTAAATAAAAGTACTCCCCAAACGTTAACTTATATCGGACGAGGAATGAAATGATGTTCAAATGAGTCCAGAGTACACAGGACTTAGAGTTATCAGCCATTCATCTTTCAGTATAAGAGAATACCTTACCACCCTGATCGAGATTAGAACTAGGGACCTCTTGAACGTGACGGGCCAATGTCCACCAACGTTAAGTCATATTGGACGATGAATGAAATGATGTTCAAATGAGTACAGAGTCCACAGAGCTTAGAGTTACCAGACGTTCAACTTTCAGGATAAGGGAAAGCCTTATAACCCTCACCCAGATTAGAACTAGGGACCTCTTGAACGTGACACTACCACCACGATACAGTGACGGACTAATGTCCTATGTTAAGTCATATCGGACGATGAATGAAATGATGTTCAAATGAGTCCAGAGTACATAGAGCTTAGAGTTACCTGACATTCATCTTTCAGGATAACAGAATACCTTATTACCCTGACCGATATTAGAACTAGGGACCTCTTGAACGTGACACTACCACCACGATACAGAGACGGGCTAATCTGCTCCTATGTTAAGTCATATAGGACGATGAATAAAATGATGTTCAAATGAGTACAGAGTCCATAGAACCACATATTTATCTTTCAGGATAAGAGATTACCTTACCACCCTGACCGAGATTAGAACTAGGGACCTCTTGAACGTGACACTATCACCACGCTACAGAGACGGCCAATGTCCTCCAACGTTTAGTCATATTGAACGAAGAATGAAATAATGTTCAAATCAGTACAGGGTTCATAGAGCTTAGAGTTACCAGACATTAATATTTCAGGATAAGGGAAAACTTTATCACCCTGACCGAGATTAGAACTAGTAACCTCTTGAACATGAGGCAGACACGCTACCTCTGTTGTTTTACCTCAGTGCAGACATTAATTGTACGTTTTTCTTAGCTTTCTAACATTTGTTTGTGTACCTTTTTTCACAAAAGTGTAAATTATGAGATATCCACCAAAAAGGGGTGTAGAATAAATGCAGTAGTCGACCTCGTACATACCGACGACCTGCGATTTTCACGTCGTTTTTTTTTACCCCCCCCCCCCCTTAACATATGGGGGACATATCGAAGATGTATTCGTTGGGATTTAATTAGTAGATCACGCACACATTCACACTCCCGTTTATACTTCCAGATCCTGGGGAAGATGAGGAATTATCTTGTTGGGAGAAAAATCCCCACCTCCACCACCGGGAATTGAACCCGGGACCTCTAGCACGGCAGGCGGGTGCTCTACTGACTGAGCTACGGAGCCAGACAGCACATTCTTGTATGAAGCAAATCTTTCTTTTACGCGGATTGATTGGAGCATACGTGGGTTATTTTGCTGTATATGTATTCTCTGTGTAATAGCTTCATATGTTCAAAACCAGATTGAGTTCAACAATTATGTATAACACTTTGCAACTGGAAAATATCTTCTGGTATAAAATAAAAATCTATCTTAATATATGCAAGAGCTGCAGTAACCTCACAGTAAACTCAACTAATTTCTTCCTACTGTTTTGTACTGATTTGCTTTTGGTACAGTGATTGTTCAATTGTTGCGCTTCATAAAGCTTTAAATGAATATATATCTTTAAATTTCTAAATTAATACAATGGAAAAAATAATAGGTTGGGTAAAAACTACGCCCTAAACCAGGGTCTGATTATTT
The DNA here is from genome assembly GCA_030765055.1 of Mantis religiosa. Classification (NCBI taxonomy): domain Eukaryota; kingdom Metazoa; phylum Arthropoda; class Insecta; order Mantodea; family Mantidae; genus Mantis; species Mantis religiosa. The sequence goes on along the minus strand of CM060959.1, from coordinate 20,356,400 downwards.
GCGTCATTTATTGTTTTATTAGCTTAAATAGTAATTAGTTTGAGTAATAATCTGATAAATCAGTTTTAATTTCGCAATTTTTCAGTTGCACGCTGTTTTACGCAACTCCCTTAGTAAAAGTTTAAGTGAGGTTATGTTGCATTAGTTCTATCTTTCCCGTCAGGCTTCGTGGCGCTTCAACCGACAACAATGTGCACTCTATGTTAAGTAGAAGGCGTGACTGCTATCTCGAAAGTAGTGCGTTGTATGTGACACAATGCTTGTATAACACATAAGTGCAAATGTAATGCATTCATACATAGCTGGAGGGCGACAGTCCTCTGTTTTCCGGAGCTGTGCTCTGTTTCCTGAGAATGCACGCGCTCCTTTCACTGGGAGATTATCGGCGAGAGATTGGGCTTCCGCGAAATTACGGAAACAATCCCGTCTTCACTTTCTCAGATGATTAAGGTGTGGGTGCGACAGCCAGCGTTCCTAAATTAAAAACTGTGTTAAATTGCTTTTATTACAAATTGTTTGCTTGCCGATACAATGGAAATATTCATTAGTCTTATGAAATAGTTACATTTTAAAGGGCTCTGTTTGTGAATTATAATCAGACAATAATATCTATTATTACTCGGTGATCCGTTCATCGACACTAGCATTGTATTCTCTTAAGTTTTATACCATATTTTCCACTTTCGTCTATAAACGGCTGTTCTGGACCATAAATTTCGTGGTACCTACTCAGAACCAGGGGGCTAAGCGGTAGGACATTCCTGATTTGTACATTGGAAAAAGTATAACAGTTAAGTATTGGGTATAAACATAACAAAAATTGAAAATATGATCTAAGTACAGAAAAGTTGATTAACTTTCTTCCTTTCAAATCCTGAGTGGGTACGACAGTTACTTAAATCACGGACCTTAAGGGGATTCAGCACCGAAAATCACAAATCCAGCACTTTTCAACCAATCTTTACTACTTAGTTCTGATGCATAGTAGACACAGAATTGAAAATTTGGTTTTTATATCTTCAATAGTTTTTCACGTGATGAAAATTTTCAAAATTTTAATTGTTCTACTTCTAAAAATATTCAGATGGTTATGAAGAAAAGATATATCATATGTATTTCTTATACAGCCTTTAGTTACAGAGGAAAAAAATAGGTATGGAGCAAACAAATATAGCCAAAGAATGATTAAACCGTTGCCTTTTTATATCAATCACTTAAAACATATAATGAATATTTAAAATTCGTATGATTTAAACCTTTGTTTGCTTTCTAAGAACATGTGTTGAAAATTTTAGAGGGAACTGCATCGTGTGGAACATTTTGAATGACTAAAGATGTTTAAAAAAGAACTATAATTGAGTAAATCAAATTTTAAAATCCAAAACATTTTCCTTCTTAGTTACATGCCTTGAAGCAGACTAAAACCTCCAGATAGATAAGTTGGACCCTCCTGCCTCTTCCTTCTCTCTTCTGCAGCAGTTTTTTTTTCTTCAATTTCAGTTTCCTTCTGGATGTCTTAGAAGTTATCTTTGCAGAAATTGTTGAATGAAGTAGGCGTAATTGGTCCTTCCCTTGGCTAATTTTTAGAGATGCTGGTGAAATCTGTGTCCATTATGTCTGACTGCAGCTTGAGTGAGACAGAACAACCACCGATGGTAGATGTCACAGCAACCTGAAGTCTCTTCTTTGAAACAAATATTTCTTTTGGACAATTATGCCATATCATGTTATGTAAACCTTCATTTGCATTTTGTGTCTTACCCAATGTACATCTCCTTAGGATTTCATCTGATGCCAGCCTTTGGTACACAGACATTAGTTTTCTTACCACATCAGGCCTCAAGTATGTTCCCATTGCTGTGTTATGTTTAGGTGTTTCTTCCCATGTATCTCTTAGCCTATTCATGATCCTAACTATGTACAAAGTCAACAGAAGGTCAATTGTTTCAAAGCATTTTTCTTCCTATAACCTATATAATAGTTATATGCACGTTTTGATGTATAAAATACCTTTATAAATGTTAAATGGCACACTAAAACTCATCAATTATATATAAACAGTATGTAGTTTAACAAGAAACAAGAAAATCACGACCAAATTAGAAATTTACAAAAAAGGCAAAATATAAACATTACTATTTGCTTTCAATGTTTGGAGCCAGTGCTTTGTTTCCACGGTGCCACATATTGTAAGAAATAACCATCATACCAACACACAAAAATCCACCAGAAACTTTGCCCGCTAATTTCAAATGTATTAATGTAGTACATTCAATCGAACTCAAATGACAGAATTCTGTGAATCCAAACGCCAGCATGCACGTGCATTTAAATTGTCATGTGAGGGTATTTAAATGCCCGAAACTCATAAATTTAGCTGGATTATGATACTGTAAGGTTTAAAGTATTTTATTAACTCAAAAACAAAAACATTATTTTTTCCCATATTTTTAGCCGATTTCGGTGCTGCATTCCTTTAAATGTCCCCGGAGGAAGAAATATATTCGAAAAACTCTGATATGCAGCAGGCCATGTAATGAATCCACCTCGACCAATCCATTTATGCGGAAATTTATCTCTCAGAAAGTTAATCGACTGAAATGGGCACACCATCGTGTGGGAACTAAATTCGTTGGATGACCTTGACAGACATATGAATTAGATGATGTAACTCATTTTTGACAATGATCGTTGATCCAGATTTTCATAGAAAACTCTTCAGATAGTCACACGACTTTATCTTTCCTTCCAAGGCGTCTGTTTTTTATTATTAAGTTCTCAGAACGTTAAGTCATCTCGGACGATGAATGAAATGATGTTCAAATCGTTAGATATTCATCTTTCAGGACAAGGGTAAACTCTGAGAAAAAGAATAAAAATGGACAAGTACCTTATCCAGATAGCTCACCCACTTTGACCGACGCCCGCCTCATTAGCGTGTCTGCCCCACCTTCAAGAAGTGCCTAGTTCAATCTCGGTCAGTGTGATCAGGTATCCTGAAAAATGAATGTCTGGTAACTCTAAGCTCTATGTACTCAGTACTTATTTTGAACACCATTTCATCCATCATCCGATATGACTTAACGAGGACATTGGCCCGTCTCTGTAACGTGGTGGTAGTGTCACGTTCAAGAGGTCTCTAGTTCTAATCTCGGTCAGGGTGATAAGGTTTTCCCTTAACCTGGAAGATGAATCTCTGGTAACTCTTAGCTCTATATACCCTGGACTAATTTGAACTTCATTTCATTCATCGTCGATATCATTAACGTTGGAAGACGTCTCTGTAGCGTGGTGGTAGTGTCACGTTCAAGAGGTCCCTAGTTCTAATCTCGGTCAGGGTGATAAGGCTTTCCCTTATCCTGAAAGATGAATGTCTGCTAACTCTTAGCTCTACGTATCCTGGACTAATTTGAACATCATTTCATTCCTCGTCCAATATGACTTAACGTTGGAGGACATTGGCCCATCTGTGTAGCGTGGTGGTAGTGTCACGTTCAAGAGGTCTCAAGTTCTAATCTCGGTCAGGGTGATAAGGTTTTTCCTTATCCTGAAAGATGAATGTGTGGTAACTGTAATCTCTATGGACCCTAGACTCATCTGAGCATCATTACATTCATCGGACCAAGATTCGAACTGGGGGCATCTTCAATATGAGGCTATCCCACACCACAGTAATTATTACTACATTATCGAAAGTAAATCTGTATGAATTATTTGATGTAATTACACCGGGTTAGTCATGTAAAGAGAATGCAAGAGAAAGGGATTATACAGGATGGGTTTAGAGTTGAAGAACCTGGAAGAAGAAAAAGTGGAAAAACGTATAGTAGCTCATGCATGCGTGAAGACAAATAACCTATGAGAGGTGAAGGGAACAAAATAGCAATATTTATAACATTATGTTATTGTGTTTGGTTTCATATTTAATTTATTATGACCATAATCAGCCGGGTTAGCTAAACCTGCACTCACGAGAAACATTGCTATCGGATGTACGTTTATGGGTATTCGTGAGTCTCTGATAATTTAGTACCATCATTCACATCCTCTCCATTTCTAAGCCTCCCAGAATGAACCAAGGATGCATGTGTTACATACATCATCATCATCTGCTTGTTATTCTACACGTATAAATGCTTTTACCCAGCAGTTACTTGTAAAGTTATACTTAAATGATGTAAATTGACTTACTAAAGTATGACTGTAATATTAAGATAGATAAAATTCCACTTTAACTACTGTATCAATAAAATACAATCACTAGGTCTACATTTCAGGTATAATATTTATTATAAAACACTCTTGGCTTCCTCCGAAACTTTGTCTGGTATAGATACCTTCTCTTGTTTCAATAAAGTTGTTATGCCAACAATTAAAACAAATGACTAGCTAACGTCGATTTTCTCATTATTAGGTATTAGCCAGCGACACACATACTTGGTCTAAATAGCCCTATATTCCAGAAAATAAAATTACATAAATTTTAGTATTTTATTATAGTTTAATTAGAAAGTAATAGGCCATTTTATGATTAAAGTAAGTGTTTGATGAAACATTGTATGGTACTCAAGACTTATTTTTATACTCGTGGAAATTAACAAGCGATCAACGCGTTGATAAAATATAAATTGATTATAAAATTATGCGCTTCCTTGTAGCTACAAATGGAATTTTCAAATAAATTAAATTAAATCTGAGTATCTTAACTAGGTATTTACTATCTACATCGAGGTAACTGAGATGCCTTGATCCTCAATCAGTGACCGATGTTTGGAACGCACCTACGTTACAGACGCCACTTTAAAAGCTCCGTATAGCGCTGTCACCTATTGGAAGTCAATGAAACTTAGCGAGACGAAGCGGGAATGTTTGAAAATATTCCAGGTTTTTCCAAACAAAATTGACCGAAAAAAAAAACATGTGTTGCATTAGTTATTGAACTCCCCTCGTATTGTACCTATGTACCAAGTGGCACAACCCCAGGGGGAAGAATGAGGTGAGAGGAAACAGAGAGTGGCTGTACCAAGGAGCCACGACAGTGTAGAGGGCTGGGTCCTAACACTTTTCTTAGTTGTAAACTTCCCAGCAGCTCACCACTCTGTGGCCCAGAAACAACCTCACCAGTCCGGGTTCGGAGACCGGAAACCGTCCTACCGGAGGAGAAAGTGTTTACCAAGAGCATCCTGCCATGCACCGCCGAGACACCCGCCGACACTTCTACCCTGAAACAGACCACCAGATGAGAGATGATGCGGAATGATAATGGAGATAAAATGGAGGGACAGGAAGTTCGGGGATGTAATTAACCTACCCAGCATTGGCTGGCGACCCGGGAAAACCCCCGAAAAACCCTGGGTCAGGTAAGCCGGCTACGGGAATCGAACCTGGAACTATCAAATGCGGCCGCTTGAGCTACCCCACTCGATCGTTACATAGCCTACCGGATCTCTTGATTTAAATATAATGTATTTTTTCATCTAGGGGAGAGTTAAAGCCCTGGTTTGGTTACTCCTGTACCGAATATTCACTCCTTGTATTTGAATAAATAAGAAACGCCACGGATTTGCAAGAGTACGCGATCCAAACAAACCTGAACCAGTTCAATAGGTCATAACTTTTGCACCAATGATAGGAGACACATGCAACTTTGGTAGAATATAATAGACAATTGGGAGATTACATTACACTATTTACATCTCAGAGATAATGTTGGAAGTGTCCTCCACCAGCATCTATACATGTTTGCACTCGTCTCACCATATTCTCTGAAGTTTTACGGAGAGTATCCTCGCCAATGTTACTTATTTCGGTTCGAATGGATTCCTTGAGAACATTAATTGTCCGTGGCTTATTCTTGTAACCTCTATTTATAGATACCCCAACAATAACAAATGCACTGAGGTTAGGTTAGTGGATCTGGTGGAGCACAGACCTTTTGAGATTATTCGATTATCAAAGAAACTGGTTACAAGTTCCATGGTGTCATTAGATGTATGGCACGTTGCTCCATCTTGCTGGAAATAACCTCTCAATTCGATATCGTCCAGCTGCTCCATAAATGTCTTGAAGATAGCCATAAAACTTCAGTGTCTACAGTCGTATCAAAGAACTATACATGTTTGTACTCGTCTCTCCATATTCTCGAAATTTTACGGAGATGATATCGAATTGAGAGAAGGTTATTTCCAGCAAGATGGAGCAACGTGCCATACATCTAATGACACCATGGAACTTGTAGCCACTTTCTTTGATAATCGAATAATCTCAAAAGGTCTGTGGCCCCCCAGATCCCCTGATCTAACCTCACCGGATGTTTTCTTGTGAGGGTATCTACAAATATAATGTACAAGAATAGGCCACGGACAATTGATGTTCTCAGTGAATCCATTGGAACCGAAATAAGTAACATTGACGAGGATACTCTACGTAAAACTTCAGAGAATATGGTGAGAGGAGTACAAACATATATAGATGCTGGTGGAGGACACTTCCAACATTTTCTCTGAGATTTAAATAGTGTAATGTAATCTCCCAATTGTGTATTATATTCTCCTAAAATTTTACGTGTGTCCTAATGTTGGTTCAGAAGTTATGGCCTGTTGAAATGGTTCAGCTTTATATGGATCGCACTGTAAAACACTGGCTGAGGGGCTCCATCAAATTCTAGGAGGAAGCAATTTTTGTAGTATTCATTTTTATCTCTTAACAGAGGAATAAAGAATCTTAAGTCCCAGTTTTACGAAGGTGACTCAAATGAAAACCTTAAGTTGGTAATAAAAAATCGAAATTTGGCGTCGTTATCCCCTAAGTTGGTGAGCGTGCTACAAACAGCGTGCAGATTGACCTGTAGATGGCTGCATAGTGCAGATGCAAACATACCGTCGCAGTATCAGTATAAAGATGGCCGCCCCACTTGCGAGTTGCACCAAGGAAGAACAGTGTTCTGTTATTAGGTTTTGTGTAGTGAAGGTGTGAAACCTATTGAAATTCATCGACAAATGAAGGTTCAGTACGGTGATGCATGTTTGTCACAGCAGCAAGTCTACGAATAGAGTAGGAAGTTCGCAAAAGATGTGACTTTAGTGGAAGATGCTCCACGTTCAGGTGAGGCACAACGAGTTGTGACTCCACAGAACATTGCAGCAGTTGAAGCCATATTGAAGGAAAAGCGCCGAGTGACACTGAATAACATTGCTGCATGTTCACTGATAAGACATTTGTCAACACACCACATTGTGCATGATGTGCTCCAGTTTCACAAAGTGTCTGCTACTGCAGCTGACTCCTGAAATGAGAGAACGTCGTGTTGATGCTTGTGAAGAACTACCTCGGTGTTTTGAACGGGAAGGTGATGGCTTCCTTGCAAGAATCGTTACTGGGGACGAAACCTGGCTTCATTTCCACCAACCGGAAACGAAGAGTGCAAGCAAGGAATGTCGCCATCCCTCATCACCAAAAGTAGCTTCGAACAGAACCATCAGCAGAGAAGGTTATGCTGACTCTCTTTTGGGACGAAAAAGGCGTCATTTTGGAGCAGCACATGCCTAGTGCGACCACTGTCACCAGTGCATCATACACAGATCTCCTAAAAATCTTCTGCGGCCTGTAATCAAATCAAAGCGACGTGAATTGCTGTCAGCAGGTGTCCTTTTGTAACATGACAATGCAAGGCCCCACACTGCCTGTACAACAGTAACAACAATCACAGACCTGAATTTTGAATGTCTTCCTCATCCACCATACTCACCAGACCTTGCCCCAAGTGATTCTCATATTTTTGGACCACTCAAAGACGCAATGGGAGGAAAGAAGTTCCGTTCCGATGAAGAGGTATGTCACGCGGTGCATGAGTGGTTGCACGGACTACCAAAATAATTATTTTCTTAAGGCATTTATGCACTTTGTAAGTGCTGGAGGACTTGCATTAAGCGTAAGGGAGATTATATTGAAAAGTGATATAGCTTTGTACCACTCCTCCACAATAAATAATATTTTAAAAATATTTATGCCCGATTTCACCAACAAATGTTAAGACTTAATACGAGTTTAGCAATAGTTAAAACAAAAATTGCATTTCACCAACACAAGTGTTAAATCTCATGTTAAACTAACACGCCGAATTTCTAATTTTAAGTCCTTAACAATTCTAAATAGTCAAGATGGCGAGCATGAACCTAGCTGTTGATGTCGATTTGCTATATTTAAGACCGTCTAAATGGCATTCGCAATAGTGTACGGCCTATGAGGAGAAATGATTTTGAGGAACTATCCGAAGAAAACTGTTTTACGGAGGTATAAACTGTCGAAACAAGTTGCTATGAAGGTTACTGCGGAAGTACAAGAGAGGTTAGAACATGCATCGAAGGGAATATGCCGATCTCGCCTTTGCTTCAAGTATCAATAACCTTGCGATTTTATAACTCACTGAATTATGTGGATAATACATTGTCCACCTGCCGTCTTGAAACGTTCAAGTCACTTGTCCTTCGCACCTCGTTTTAAATTTACGTAAAAATGAGTTAGAATATACATCAAAAGGAATATGCCGATCTTGCCTTTCCTTCAAGTATTAATAACTTTGCAATTTAATAACTCACTGAATTATGTGGATAATACATTGTTCACCTCCCGTCTTGAAACGTTTAAGGCACTTGTCCTTCGCACCTCGTTTTAAATTTACGTAATACTGACAAGTTGTTTGGTGCTTGTAGTAGTGACACATGCATTTGAATTAAATTCGTTTTCAATATTTTCCCCGCTACATCTTTCTATTTTACATTCACTGCATCCGTCCTCTTATTTTCCACGATATCCTTACACTTCGTCACCATTTCAATTAACAATTCCTTCTCCGTCGATGACAAATTTATCTCACGGCTTTATTTATGATTTTGCTCATCAGCCATTTGTGCAGACGAAAATGAAAACAAAAACGCATCGGAGTACGTTCAGAAAATCATCCATAAGCCTTCTATAGCTGTGATATTTACAAGTTTCTTGGCGTTAACACAGGTTTGTTAACATTTTTAAGAAAACAGGTTGGTGAAATGCAAGAAATTTAACATTAGTTTTAGCGCTGTGACAATTGTTACGTTACATTTGTTAACGTCGAATTTAACATTTGTTGGTGAAATCGAGCATTAAGTTTTTCATATGAGTCACCGTCGTATATGAACTTTATTTACTGTTTTGATCTTGGGAAGGGTCCGATAAGGACGCTTCCTATATTTGTGTCTCGTTTCTAAAGCGAGGGGTTCACGACCCACAGTTACGTCTACCGTACGGGAAGAATTCCTTCTCGTTAGACTTTATCAGTACAGAGTTATGGCCACACAGCTTCCATTTAAGGCAGATAAATCAATTTTTTCTGCCATTAACAACCGTAAACATAAAAATTAATTTCTCTATAATCAGTGAACCAAGGAAACAAGAGGTCAAATTCCAAATATCCAGTAGGCCTGTCCCGTCATTTCCCTTTCAGTTACTTAAATGAGGACAAAGGAAATTCCAGTGAAAGGAAACTTGGGCTATATTCCTTTGTCTTCGCGGGCCCCCTTCACCGTGCCATTAAATTGGATCTGCACTTTCACTTGACCACATCGCTCGCGATGGCCAGGCCGCGCTCTAATCAGTTCACACCCAGGTAATTAACCTCTTCATTTCACCAGAAAATTAGCACTGCAATAAAGGTTAAAGGATGCAGCGCTACCAGAATCGATAAAACATTGACCCCTCGTGAAAGGCAAACCGATCATGTGTGAAGATTGAAGTAACTGGATTCGATTAGCTTATGGCACGATATTTCTCGATACTCGATACTGATACTATTTTTATCGACATTCGATAGTTCACAAAAACCAACACCAACTCCAATACTCAGACCATAATACAGATTCCAAGATGGCGCCCGTCGAAGCCCAGCGACTCTGGTTACGCAGAATAGGAAACTATACACAATGGACATAATATAATCCATATTACGGAGCAGCGAGGTAACTCCTAAGCATTTATCACTTTATACTTTCAACTAAAATGTGCAATAACATAAATAAAGAGCATCATGACAAATTCTAAGAGCTTATAACATTATATAGTAGCACAACCAGTACTATGCATTTTCCACCTTATACTTCCAATTAAAATTTAATTTATAAGGCATGACAACTCATAAGCATTAAACACAGCAAACTTTATCTTATTGGACTCAATCATCCTATCCTCTGTAGCAAGTACTAAAGTTTCTTTTACATTGTTTACATGGTAACCTTTTCTGGCAAGGACATACTGCTTATACTATAATATTTAAGAGAACTCACCAGATTGTCCAGTTTACTCCAATTGTCACGTTTGAAGGTTTCAAGTTCCCTCACACTGCAAGATCCATTTAAAATTTTCCACTGGTAGGCTCATAATATTCCTTCTAGGTTATGAAATACTTTGAAACTTATTAAGTGAAGGAACATCAGTGAAGCTGGGATCTTGAAAGTTATTGAAAAGAACGTAACTAATCGTCTTTAATAATGCCTATCAATGGGTTAAAATCTCCTCACCACTTAGGTTCAAAACTGTCAATAACATCTTGTGCACACCTAATATTAAAATTATCTTCACTCTCTGTAAAATGTCTTGGATGCATTCTTCAGGATTTAGTTTTTTCTGGTTGAGCTTTAATGTGTGATAGGATGGCTGATTCTTAAAAATCGTGGGGTAGGATTCATCTATTAATTTTGGTACTTTTCGAAGGGCACGAATTGGTTCACCATCATTTACAGGAAATATGTCTTCCTTAACCTCAAAGCACTGTTCAAAATGATGATGTCATTTACTTTAAAATCTTTACGATTTATGATCCTGATCCACTTATCCCATTACGATATTTCCTGCGCAAATTTAAATGTCGTGTGAGGTGCACTACCATAATTAGATTGCAGCTGGGAACACAACAACGATGCATTTCGACAATACTTCACAGTATATATTTAGGTAAACGTTATCACTTTATGTTAAATGCTTAACTATAAACTAACTCGTTAGTCACTAATTGCCACTGTAATATGAATTACATTAATTCTTCAAACACACAATCAAAGTAAACACACACTTTACTCTGTAGATATAACCACAACATAACAAGCTGGGCCACGAGCGCCGCCATTTTTCCTACAATCGATTCTCGTATTATGGTCTGAGTATTGGAGTTGGTGTTGACAAAAACTGTTAAGTCGATAAGTTGTTCATAAAATTATATTATTTAGGGAGCGGATTTATAGGCACTAAAATGTCTGAAATAGCCACTTGAATAGGCACTAATAATTTAGAAATACACATCTTTAGTAAAATGGCTCCTAAAATACGCTATAAATGCACTATAACAAAATGACAATCACCGCAACATATACTGCAACAAATTCGCTAAACACATACTATTTTGCGGTTCTCTAGATGAAATAGTTCCACATTTATTCCAAATGTCATAAATAGCTCCACAGCAAGTTCAAATAACAGACATTGTCGTATAATTAAAATACATATACATCCACTTCACTAAGTAAGCACCACAATGTGCAGAAAGGTGTGGAGTAATTAACTATGTCAAAAAAAACATGGGTTTGGGGGTGTGGGCTTAAGGGTAAAAATTGAAATATCTGAAGCTATTGTTAGATTTGTTTCAAATTTATACCATTTATTTCTGTGATCGATCAAGAATGGAATAATTACCAAGTTTCAGCTTTCTAGTTACATTAGTTTCTGAGGAATTAACAGTTTATGTATAAATTACAGGTGATTTTCAAAATGTCCCACATATGTAATTTTAAAAATGAATGCTTGGGGTATAAGTTGGTGCACCCACTTTAACCTATTAATGATCTGCACCTATATGAAATATTTGTCTTCGCTATATCAACGAAGGGAAAAAATACTCATATATATTTAACAATTTTTATTTTCCTAAGCGTTTTCAGTAAGATGTAAGCATTATAATCCTTTTCAATACAAATAACAAACACAAAAAATGTAAAGGGTACACTTAATATGCAGTTGCCCTTAGAAGCATGTTCAGAATTCCATACAGATTAATAGAAAACTGCATCCTGTGGAACATTTTGAAGTTAGGAAAATTAGAGAATATGGAATCTGAGAAATCTGAGGTTAAAATTACGTAATAGCATCTACGATACAGATGTAGAGTTATTTAAATAGTCATGTGACGTTTTCTCTGGTGCCGCTAGAAAAAAAACTTGATATTATTAAAGTATGTCTATATTAATTTTAAAAAAAACTAAATTTGGTATTGTTGTAAGTTTTGGGCCAATTTGCACAGATGTGTCTCCTTAATAAACCCATTTTTGTATCTCCAATGGGCGGCAGTAAGAAATTTCTCTTCCCCGAATACTTAACGTTGAAACCAACAAATACAAAAGCTGTTGTCCCAAATTACAAGCAGAAGAAATTGGCTAAAAAGGCAGTTTTAGGCTCTAATAAGCAGAATAGGCACACACGTATGAAATAGGCATTTATATTCACTATAAAACTAAGAAATTAGACTAATAATTGTAGGAAACGTGCTTGTAACTTAAAAACCTACGTTTATGAATAAAGGAATAAAATAGGCAAATAGGGCAAAATCCGCCCCCTAATTATTAGTTATTTTCTGAGAATAAATGCATGTAGCCAATTTTGTTTTTGTTCATATGTCGTTGCATCATGTTTATTATGTTTACAACCAACCCAAGAATTTGCCTGGATTATTAAAATGACAGTTTTGTTTTCTTAATTTAAATATTCCATCAGAGACGCACAAAGGTGGCTGCACCCGAGCCCGCAGCCTTATTTTATATACCAGGGCTGTTCAATAAAGAATGGTCAGGACTTTTTTTTGACAACGTGTCTTTACTCATCCTCATAGTTTTGATTGTCCTCAAAATAGTCTCCCCTGAATGCGACGCACTTGTCCCAGCGTTTCTGCCAGTCTTCAAAGACATGCTGGAAACCATTTTTGAGAGATCCTTCAAAATAACTTACGTAACCTTCACCACTGCTTCTGATGATGGATAATGCCTCCCACGAAGGCGTTTCTTAAAGTTAGGGAATAGAAAAAAGTCACATGAGGCTAAATCCGGACTATAGGGAGGGTGAGGGATGTACTTCACGTTGACTTTTGCAAGATATTCAGCAACAACATCGGCAATATGCGGCCGCGCACTATCGCGGTGCAGCATCCAGCCTGCTTCACGGAAATGTCTTTTGCGCCTGATATGGACTTGCAATGTTTTCAGGACATCCCTGTAGTATTGTCCAGTTACTGATCTGTGTGCAGGTAAAACAGGCTAATAAACCATTCCATGAATATCAAAGAATGAGATTTCCATAACTTTCCCAACAGAAGCAACAATTTTTGCTTTTTTTTGGGGGGGGGGGGGTTGGTGATGAAGATTACCACACTGAGCTCTACTGTTTGCTCTCAGGATCAAAATGATGTAGCCAAGCTTCATCAACAGTGATTACCTTTGAAAGAAACTCCGGATCTTCCTCTAACTTCAAATTTAACTGTATGCAGACCTGCATGCGAATGTCCTTTTTTCGGAAATCAACAGTCTTGGAACCCATCGCTCACAAACATGTCTCATGTGTAACGTTTCTGTCACCAACGTGTGGGTGGCACCCACTGAAATGTTCAGTATTTCAGAAAGTGATCTTAAGGTAATTCTTCGATCCTCTCTCACAATGGCAGCAGCAGTGTTGATGTTTTCTTCCGTAAGAGCAGTAACTGGAACACCGTGGCCACCTTCCTTTGAAATTGATTGTCTCCCCTCTTTAAACATTTTAAACCACCTTCAAACTGTGCTGTAGTAAAGAACAGACTCTCCATAGGCCTTCTGTAACATTGTATAGGCCTCAACTAAAGATTTGTTGAGACGAAAGCAGAATTTCAAAGCCGCATATTGTTCCTCGCGTGTTACCTCCATTGCAGTGATAGGCGATACTGAACGTGTCTGAACTTGGCTGGTTCTCACAGGCGGGAACCAGGAGTACCAACAATGAAACTACTACGGCGTGTTTGCTTCACATTAAGCTAACAGAATATAATAAGATTGAATTTTAGTGCAAAAAATTATGAACGTAAAAAAATTATGATCATTCTTTATTGAATAGCCCTGGTATGCAGCATAATTTTCTAGATAATGGTTCATTAAATAATATTCGAAGGATAGGGCAATACTATATTTACAACCAACCCAACAATTTGCCTGGATTATCAAAATTACAATTTTGTTTTCTTAATTTAAACATTGCATCAGAGGCGCACAATGGTATCTGCATCCGAGTCCACAGCCTTTTTTTATAAATACAGTGCGATCCATATAAACCTGAACCATTTCAATAGGCCATGACTTCTGAACCAATTATAGTATACACGTGCAACTTTGGGAGAATATATTACACAATTGGGAGATTACATTACACTATTTACATCTCAGAGAAAATGTTGGAAGTGTCCTCCACCAACATCTATACATGTTTGTACTCGTCTAACCATATTCTCTGCAGTTTTACGGAGAGTGTCCTCGCCAATGTTACTTATTTCGGTTCGAATGGATTCCTTCAGAACATCAATTGTCCATGACCCATTCTTGCACACTCTCTCTTGTACAGTGTCTTTGATAACATTGGGCAACAATGAAAACGTTTCGGCTTAAAAATAGTGAATATACCTATATTTCCATCTGCTGATTTCAAAAATCACCATAAAAATGATAGATTAGCTCTTGTTTCGAAGATAAAGTGACATTTTATTTTTCAGAGTGAAGATTTTAAATTTGGGGGATCTTTTTTAGGAGTTGGTACACCTGTCAAATAATATTGGATAGAAATTTTGGCTATGAAGTGTTGCAAAAGTTAAGCGAAGGCATTTTTGTCGGACCACTAATAAGAGAGCTTGTAAAATATCCTGCATTTGACCAAATTTTGGAGGGGAAAGAAAAGGAAGTTTGGGAAGCCTTCAAGGGTGTTGTTCATGGATTTGTAGGCAACAAAAGAGATAACAACTACAAGCATTTGGTCACAGTGCTCCTGCAAAGATACCGTAACCTTGGATGCAGCATGTCCCTTAAGATCCATTTTCTCCACTCCCACCTAGACCTTTTTCCTCCTAGTTGTGGAGCTGTTGGTGATGAACTTGGAGAGAGATTCCATTAGGACATTTCTGTTATGGAACAAAGATATCAGGGCCGTTGGAATGAAGCAATTCTTGCGGATTACTGTTGGTCTTTGTATAGGGATTCTGCGGAACTCCATAACAAGAGGTAAGCTAAAAGACGACGTAGTCAATTGGTCACCACATGATTCTCTGCAAACACGACTATCTGCGAAGTATTTTTCCAGCAATTTAGAACTCTCAGCATGTAATTAAACGCACTTTCATTGTTGTTAGCATGAATGTAATTAACAATGTATTCTTTTCTCTCAATCCGTTAATATGTAATACTTCCACCTTGTTTATATCATAGAAACTAGAGCTAATAAACATATTTCATTGTCATATTTGTTTTTCTCAACCCAAAATTAGTCTGAATTGGCTCATGAAGTGCTCGAAACATTCAAATATTATTTTTGTTGCCCAGTGTTTTCGAATAATCTCTAAAGGTCTGTGACCCCCCCAGATCCCCTCACCTAACCTCACCAGAGTTTTTGTTGTTGGGGTATCCAAAAATAGAATGTGGAATAGGAAGGTGGGTAATGGGAACTGAACCCATGACTTTCGGAATGCGAGTTATGTTACTTCCTGTGCTAGGTGGATAGATATATATAGTTCTGTAATACTAGTCTGTACACAAATAAACAACAACGTGAGATGAAAATGACGTGAATGTTACACATTTTCCATATACGTACGCCCTTCTTATGCGCAGACATCTCTGCTGCGTCACCAGACCAGACTTCGTGCTGCTCGTCGTTGCTGTAGAAACAAATGGTAAGCACTCACAGCAAAATTAAACACTTTGTTCATCACCTCGGGTTAACCTTATCAAAAATAGATTTGAGTGTTTCATGTGCTTTTACAGTTCTAAATGTGTCTCGCTTAAGAGGGGTACTTTCTGAGGAATGTCACTTATCTGAAATGTCTGACGTACACATCAGGGATGTCCAAACTACTCTAACATTTGCTGTGCCATTCATGGGAAAATCGGAAGTCATATCAGATGATAAATGAAATGATGTTCAAATGAGTACAGGGTACATAGAGCTTAGAGTTACTACACGTTCATCTTCAGGTTAGGGGTAACTTTATCACACTGACCGAGATTAGAACTAGGACGTGACACTACCACCACGCTACAGAGATGGACCAATGTCCTCCAACGTTAAGTAATATCGGACAATGAATAAAATGATGTTTAAATGAGTTCAATGTACATAGAGCTTAGAGTTACCAGACATTCATCTTTCAGGATAAGAAACCTTATCACTCTGAGTGAGATTTGAACTAGGGACCTCTTCAACGTGACACTGTGACACTACCACCACGCTACAGAGACGGGCCAATGTCCTTCAACGTTAAGTCATATCGGACGATGAGAGAAATCATGTTTAAATGAGTCCAGGGTACGCAGAGCTTAGAGTTACCAGATATTCACCTTTCAGTATAAAAGACCTTATCACTCTGACCGGGATTAGCCCACCTCGGTAGCGTAGATGGTAGCATGTCTGCCTCACGTTCAAGAGGTCCCGAGTTCGAACCTCGGTCAGGGTGAGTTACCTGGATAGGGTTTTTTCCGGGGTTTTCCCTTATCCTTAATGACGAATGTCGGGTAGCTCTGAGCTCCATGGACCCCGGACTCATTTGAGCATCATTTCACCCATTCCACTCATCGTCCGATATGACTTAAACGTTGGAGGATGTAAATTACAAAAAAAAAAAAAAAAAAAAAAATGACCTGGATTAGAACTAAGTACCTCTTGAACGTGACGCTACCCCCACGCTACAGAGGCGGGCCAATGTCCTCCAACGTTAAGTCATATCGGACAATGAATAAAATGATGTTTAAATGAGTCCAGAGTCCATAGAGCTTAGAGTTACCAGCCAGTAATCTTTCAGTATAAGACCTTATAACCCTGACCGAGATTAGAACTAGGGACCTCTTAAACCTGACACTACCACCAGACTAGAGAGACGGGTCAATGTCTTCCAACGTTAAGTAATATCGGTGAATGAATAAAATTATGTTTAAATGAGTTCAGGGTCCATAGAGCTTAGAGTTACCAGACAGTAATCTTTCAGTATAAGACCTTATCACCCTGACCGAGATTAGAACTAGGGACCTCTTAAACCTGTCACCACCAGCCTACAGAACGACCCAATGTCCTCCAACGTTAAGTAATATCGGAGAAGAATAAAATGAAGTTTAAATGAATGCAGGGTACATAGAGCTACCAGACATTGATCTTTCAGAATTAGGGAAAACCTTATCACTCTGACCGAGGTTAGAACTAGGGACCTCTTGAACGTGAGGCAGACAGGCTAGAGCGACGGTGATTTATAGATGATACATGAACTTGCTATGGGCATATTACCCAGTCATATTTTAAGGAAACGTGAAGATCTAGTCACGGAGTGCCTGTAACGCTTGGGACTTGTATGTGATCCGCGATAATCGACAAATCTGACCTCAGTTTGTCCATGGTTACTTAATTTTTGTTTGTTTGTTTGTTTGTTTGTTCCATTTATACCCCGCCTTTAACTCCAATAGTCATATTGGCGGCCGTTCTCCTTTGGAACATATCGAAGGTGTTAACTCGTATTCGTTGGGTTTTAATCATTAGATCACGTACACATTTATACCCTGCCTTTAACTCCAATAGTCATATCGGCGACCGTTCTCCTTTGGAACCTATCGAAGGTGTTAACTCGTATTCGTTGTGTTTTAATCATTAGATCACGTACACATTTATACCCCGCCTTTAACTACAATGGTCATATCGGCGGCCGTTCTCCTTTGGAACATATCGAAGGTGTTAACTCGTATTCGTTGTGTTTTAATCATTAGATCACGTACACATTTATATCCCGCCTTTAACTGCAATGGTCATATCGGCGGCCGTTCTCCTTTGGAACATATCGAAGGTGTTAACTCGTATTCGTTGTGTTTTAATCATTAGATCACGTACACATTTATACCCCGCCTTTAACTGCAATGGTCATATCAAGGCCGTTCTCCTTTGGAACATATCGAAGGTGTTAACTCGTATTCGTTGGGTTTTAATCATTAGATCACGTACACATTTATACCCCGCCTTTAACTACAATGGTCATATCGGCGGCCGTTCTCCTTTGGAACATATCGAAGGTGTTAACTCGTGTTCGTTGGGTTTTAATCATTAGATCACGTACACATTTATACCTCGTCTTTAACTGCAATGGTCATATCGGCGGTCGTTCTCCTTTGGAACATATCGAAGGTGTTAACTCGTATTCGTTGGGTTTTAATCATTAGATCACGTACACATTTATACCTCGCCTTTAACTGCAATGGTCATATCGGCGGTCGTTCTCCTTTGGAACATATCGAAGGTGTTAACTCGTATTCGTTGGGTTTTAATCATTAGATCACGTACACATTTATACCCCGCCTTTAACTACAATGGTCATATCGGCGGCCGTTCTCCTTTGGAACATATCGAAGGTGTTAACTCGTATTCGTTGGGTTTTAATCATTAGATCACGTACACATTTATACCTCGCCTTTAACTGCAATGGTCATATCGGCGGCCGTTCTCCTTTGGAACATATCGAAGGTGTTAACTCGTATTCGTTGTGTTTTAATCATTAGATCACGTACACATTTATACCCCGCCTTTAACTGCAATGGTCATATCGGTGGCTGTTCTCCTTTGGAACATATTGAAGGTGTTAACTCGTATTCGTTGGGTTTTAATCATTAGATCACGTACACATTTATACCTCGCCTTTAACTGCAATGGTCATATCGGTGGCTGTTCTCCTTTGGAACATATCGAAGGTGTTAACTCGTATTCGTTGTGTTTTAATCATTAGATCATGTACACATTTATACCTCGCCTTTAACTGCAATGGTCATATCGGCGGCCGTTCTCCTTTGGAACATATCGAAGGTGTTAACTCGTATTCGTTGGGTTTTTATCATTAGATCACGTACACATTTATACCTCGCCTTTAACTGCAATGGCCATATCGGCGGCCGTTCTCCTTTGGAACATATCAAAGGTGTTAACTCGTATTCGTTGGGTTTTAATCATTAGATCACGTACACATTTATACCTCGCCTTTAACTGCAATGGCCATATCGGCGGCCGTTCTCCTTTGGAACATATCAAAGGTGTTAACTCGTATTCGTTGGGTTTTAATCATTAGATCACGTACACATTTATACCTCGCCTTTAACTGCAATGGCCATATCGGCGGCCGTTCTCCTTTGGAACATATCAAAGGTGTTAACTCGTATTCGTTGGGTTTTAATCATTAGATCACGTACACATTTATACCTCGCCTTTAACTGCAATGGTCATATCGTCGGCCGTTCTCCTTTGGAACATATCGAAGGTGTTAACTCGTATTCGTTGGGTTTTAATCATTAGATCACGTACACATTTATACCTCGCCTTTAACTGCAATGGTCATATTGGCGGCCGTTCTCCTTTGGAACATATCAAAGGTGCTTACTTGTATTCATTGGGCTTTACTCATTATATAACATTAGATCACGCACACTCTGGGGAAGATGAGGAAATATTTTGTTCGGAGAAAAACCGCACCCTCACTGTCGGGAATCGAACCCGGAACCGCTAGCACGTCAGGCAGGTGCTGTACCGACTGAGCTACGGGACCAGTGGGTTACTTAGTTTCTTTGAATTTTTATCCCTGCTTTCCCTTTAGTTTAATCTGGTCTGTATAAGGCCCACCCGTTAAGGGTTTTACCGCAAGTAAGGTAGATTTCGGGATCTTGTAAGTTGAAATGTGGGCTTTTAGAATGGTGTTATTTATGAGGTTACCTGGGGGTTGAAGGACAGGATGCAACACCTTGCACCCTGGTGTTTTTTATTTGTTTTTGCTTTGGGGAATAATTTTGATGCCAAGCAGCTTGGAAGTATAATGTAGAGCTCGGCTTTAGCTGCTGTTCGGATTAGCTCCTAGGTTATCTCGGATGCCCGCAAGCCATGCGGGGTAACCGCTGCTGACTAGAGCGACGTCTAGTGGGGTCATAATCTCCCAAGGATCAGACAAGGGCGCCTCTGTAGTTGGGTAAACTTGCGTACAATTTTGATGCCCGGCGCCTAATTTCATCCTCCACGTATGGAAGACTCGAGGCCTCGTGAAGCAACCTGGTAGGAAAATAACGTCCCACAGAATATATAGACCTGAGTCCTCTATTCTGTGCACGTTGGAGCCATGTAGCACGCTGTCTGCGGCCATGCCCCAGATCTCGCAGGCGTAAAGCATAACCGGGATTAGCAGCGCTCGGAAGAGGTATAACTTCAAGCCTACTGGCATCGAGGTTGACCCCAGCATTGGATACATGGAAGCAATTGCTCCCTGTACCTTCGCCGCTCGGTCCCTGATGTGTTGGCGAAAAGTTAGAACACTGTCTAAGTTAACACCTAGGTACTGGACAGAGTTAGTCCACTCTATCCTTCGACCTCGGTAGCTCAAATTGGGGCAGTCTGCGGGGGTGTGGCGCTTTGTAAAAAGTATGGCGTGGCTTTTGTCCGGATTAACGGATATCTGCCAACGCCTACACCACTGCTGTGTGAGACGGAGATGTCTTTGTAGGGGGTTGAAGGCTCGAAGGATGTGTTTGTCTTTGCAGAACAGAAGCACCTCGTCAGCGTATTGTGCCATTTCGACTCGTGGCTCTGTTGGGAAATCTGCCATAAAGACGTTGAATAGGTTGGGGGATAGTACAGAGCCTTCGGGGACTCCGCCTCTCACTGGTCTGAGTGTAGATGTTTTCCCCGCGACTTTGACTTGGAATTTGCGGTGTCGCAAGAAGCTGTGTAGTATGTTGACCATACTGGGTTATCCTGCGTTGGTGCCCCAATTTATAACAAGATGGGTCTGCTTCTCTCTTGAGCCAATAGAAACTAATATATAAATATTCGGAGTTAATGTATTTGAATCCTAGACCACATGGTTTTATACTTCAGGCAAGAATGAGCTACGCCTTTTTCTTCCGGCGATCAGAGCAGAAGTGTCCAAGATTCTTTCCAGAATGTGTTACTCAGCTACCACAACTCTCCTAATCACCTCCCCTTTTGCAAATGACTCTAAAACCTCCACTACTAGCTTCTAACACGATGTTGCCTCTTCAGTTCTACATTTTTGAAATTTACTTCTTGAAAAACTTTGACATATTCATAGCAACCTCAGGCTGGGTCACGCCCTCTGACTGACTTCCAACACTGCCGTTGAACACTACCAGCTCCTCCTTCCCTCTCTACTCCTCATCAAGGATTTCACTCCCTGTGTACTGCACATTCTAATATGGCGTCTCCTTGTTGCTTAAGTGAATGCTAAGGTGTTTTTTTTAGTGTGTATCACGATATCCTTTCGAACTTTCATTCCATTTTCTATCGTCTTGCATGTGTATAGGCCTCGCAGTGGACTTGACCACTGAAATTTTTAAATGAAAGCTTTGATGCGAGTGTCTTACCTAATTTCCCTGGCCTTCTATGGTAGTAATATCTCGCTGCGATGACTTCACCCTCTCAAGTGTCATTGGATTATTTCTTCGTGTCTCTACTCAGGTAAGTCATACAATCTCCAACAATGTTCGAGATCATCTCTTCTCGACGTTTCGGAAGCGTACATCTCTCCCATCATCAGGATAGTTTAATAAATGTTATAACCACAAGTGTATCACGGATATAACACAAATATAAACAAAGACAAAACACTATCAAAATTCGCATCACTGAACAAAAGACTGTTTTCAGTAAATTAAACGCCAGGTCAGGAGATGGCGTAAGTATAGAAAATTAATTGAGTCAAAGTAACGTGACTACTTAACTTGGTTATCAACCTGTATAGATCTGTGCTTCTTAAGCCGACTGACTTCCATTTTAAGGCCGGTTTCCAGGAGGAGTTGAACTCAAATCCAGCAACACGATTAAGAGTACTCATTTATAGGGAATGTGGTACACTCCCAGAACTTGGAAGTTCAGTTTGTCTTTCAATGGCCTCAACAGATGTCTATTCTTCGGAGGTGGCTTGTGGATGGTCCTGATGTTGTATTTGGTGAGAATTTTGCTGATTCTACTGGATAGGTTGCCAGTAAACGGGATGCAGGCTTAGTATAGGAATTGGAAGGAGACAGAAGAGAAATTAGGTTAGACCTGGGCTCGCCGACTCTTCTATCCGTGAAGGTCAGTGGTTTAGAACCATTTCGCGACTTATAGCCACAGAGATCTGTCAGTGACCCCCTACCATATGAATAAATATAGGACTTTGATAAGCATATTATTTGATATGGTTTTATTTACCTTCGTTCTAAGATATAAGTAGAATTCCTTCTAACTCGGAAGTTACAACATTTGATGAAGCTTAGTTTTATATAAGCATCATTTGATGAAACCAGACCGGTGTCTATGCAAGTCACGTGAGTTGTGACCGCCAGATGAGCAAGGTACGACAGGTGGATGAGGGGTAGCGTGTTTTTGTGAGATGATAGGTTGGCGAAAGTGATGTTTACAATCACTTTCTTCTTCCAGCGTACAATGACACAGCTAATATCACGTTACGGCGTGATGACCTTATTCTGATATCTAGCAGATTCACTAGATCTAATGGTTGTGCGAATCACGGCCGCGCTAGTGTCTATATTTATGATGTGTTGTACTCACATGGTTCTCTCTCTGCTTCTTACAACCACTTGCTCCTCTATCTACTTCAAGATAAACATTATATTGTTGTTAATTTTATTGTAGCAATATGGGAATACAGTAGACTTTAAGTGATAGTCAAAAGTTTTAAAATTGGTTGCCCAGGAGACGGTCTTTGACATTACGTTCTATTTGTATGTCCAAGAGATAAAAAATGAATAACGACAAGGGAATATGAGAATACAGTAGACTTTAAGTGATAGTCAAATGTTTTAAAACTGGTTGTCTAGATGACGGTCTTTGACATTACGTTCTATTTGTATGTCCAAGAGATAAAAAATGAATAACGACAAGGGAATATGGGAATACAGTAGACTTTAAGTGATAGTCAAATGTTTTAAAACTGGTTGTCTAAATGACGGTCTTTGACATTACGTTCTATTTGTATGTCCAAGAGATAAAAAATGAATAACGACAAGGGAATATGGGAATACAGTAGACTTTAAGTGATAGTCAAATGTTTTAAAACTGGTTGTCTAGATGACGGTCTTTGACATTACGTTCTATTTGTATGTCCAAGAGATAAAAAATGAATAACGACAAGGGAACATGGGAATACAGTAGACTTTAAGTGATAGTCAAATGTTTTAAAACTGGTTGTCTAAATGACGGTCTTTGACATTACGTTCTATTTGTATGTCCAAGATATAAAAAATGAATAACGACAAGGGAATATGGGAATACAGTGGACTTTAAGTGATAGTCAAATGTATTAAAACTGGTTGTCTAGGTGACGGTCTTTGACATTACGTTCTATTTGTATGTCCAAGATATAAAAAATGAATAACGACAAGGGAATATGGGAATACAGTGGACTTTAAGTGATAGTCAAATGTATTAAAACTGGTTGTCTAGGTGACGGTCTTTGACATTACGTTCTATTTGTATGTCCAAGAGATAAAAAATGAATAACGACAACGGAATATGGGAATACAGTAGACTTTAAGTGATAGTCAAATGTTTTAAAACTGGTTGTCTAGGTGACGGTCTTTGACATTACGTTCTATTTGTATGTCCAAGATATAAAAAATGAATAACGACAAGGGAATATGGGAATACAGTGGACTTTAAGTGATAGTCAAATGTATTAAAACTGGTTGTCTAGGTGACGGTCTTTGACATTACGTTCTATTTGTATGTCCAAGAGATAAAAAATGAATAACAAGGGAATATGTGAATACAGTAGACTTTAAGTGATAGTCAAATGTTTTAAAACTGGTTGTCTAGGGTACGGTCTTTGACATTACGTTCTATTTGTATGTCCAAGAGATAAAAATTAGAAAGTTAAAACAATAAGATTAACAAATATATTTTTGTGTCACTATTTAATTTTACTGAGTATTTAACATATTTTTCCCGCTTTTTTCATGAATATAAAGAGGATCTGAACCACTATTTCCTTGTTGTTACTCAAGCTTCTGATTGGGTGGTTTGAAAAATGCTGAGGCATCTACAGGAAGCGCAATTCATTCCGGCAGTGTCACTGCTGAAAGTGAAATTGGACGATAATCGGTGGCTCGATGTGAACAAAAGAATGTTTTGGGTTTCCTGTATCGGAAGTGTGGAGGCGAGTGAATCATTAAAATTCAAGTCCTGCCCTGTTATAAGTATTTAGCGTTACCTGACTGGGATGATTAATGATGTGTTATTCAGTGACAAACTGGATTGATTATATAAATATTATTATAAGATCCATAATTTCGTGTGCAAAAAGCTAAACTGTTTAAGTAAAATGTAATATAAGCAACAAGTAAAATAATAAATAAAAATAAAACTGGAGCTGTAACTAACTGTAGCTAGACTTCTTATCTCTACTGTCCCATTCGCACAAAAATTTGGCGAACCCAAGTTGGACTCCAAACAATACAGTTACAGTTTAGAGAAACACTTCTGTAATATAATTTAGTCAAGATAGACAGGTATTTAGAAAGTATTGTGATTTTGTGGGTTGGTGAAATCAAAAGTCCAATTGCACAAACTCAAGATGTTCTTTATTTCCAACGAATTACAGTTGGAACACTTGCCGATTACATGGACTTACGTAGCGCACACAATTACAGTCCACCAGTTCGTCTATCACAGGTCCACTACACACTCATATTACGTACAACTCCTCTGATACACGTACGCAGTCTTCGGGTCCGTTCACTAGCACGGCGCTCTTCACGGCTGCTCGCCAAGAATTGAACTCCCCTCCAGCCCGGCGCGTCGCTTATATAAGACCAACTGACCTATCTAGAAGGTTCCCGGTTAGATGAAATATCCAGACTGTTCCACACGTCAGGGGGAGGGGAAAGAGGCGCCAAGTGACCAGTGACACTCTCCTCACCATCTCCTCAGTTAGTGACACGAGATAAATGGCTAGGCGTGGTCTGAATGCCTCCTGTCCTCCACTCAGCTGTCAGTTGACCATGCCTTCCGATAATTGGGTGATAATAATAGTGCGATCCATATAAACTTGAACCATTTCAATAGGCCATAACTTTTGAACCAATAATAGGACACACAACTTTGGGAGAATATAAAACACTATTTGGGAGATTGCATTACACTATTTACATCTCAGAGAAAATGTTGAAAGTGTCCTCCACCAACATCTATACATGTTTGTACTCGTCTCACCATATTCTCTGAAGTTTTACGGAGAGTATCCTCGCCAATGTTACTTATTTCGGTTCGAATGGATTCTTTGAGAACATCAATTGTCCGTGGCCTATTCTTGTACACTATTTTTGGAATGGAATAATAATGGAAAGAATAATAAAATTTTGGTAAAGGTGTTTGGCAAAAGGAGGAGAAATTATAAATTATGCATGAGACAGCAAGAAAGGTTAGCGAACTCAAATATTTGGTGGGCAGATATAGGAGGAATTATGGAAAAAATAGGAATGGGATATATATATATATATATATATATATATATATATATATATATAAGTGATGTGGGCAAATTAGTAAAATGCAGAATAGAAGATTTAGAAAGAGAGGAAATATGGGGAAGTCTAGAAAATATGAAATCATTACAGTTTTACAAGCAAATAAAAAGAAACTGGGGACGAGAAGCATATGTAGATTACCGCAATAGGCAAGAGAGAGAAGGGTTAGCTTGGATGAGAACAGGAATAATATTTCTAAGAGGGATAAGAGGTAGGGAAAAGGGAATTTGTGAATTGTGTGGGGGAAAAGAAAGCATAGAACACCGTGTAACAATGCGAGGAGGCCGCAATGTGAAGAAAAAAGGTTTGGGAGGATGAATGGGAGAAAGTAGAGAAGAGGATAGTAGCTAGAAAAATGTTAATGGGCAGGGAGGAAAAGAAGGTAAGAAGTATTGGCGAGTTCTTACAGAAAGTAAAAGAAAAATGGTCCAGAAATTTAACGAATATAAGAAGCGAAGATAAGGGGGAGGAAATGAGGTAATTAAGTAACAAGGAGGCATGGAGGTTAAGAGCCACCTGGCAGAGCAGAAGACCAGTGTGTCATGTAAGCCAAGGTAGCAACAAGTTAAAGACAAATAAATGCAAAGAATATAAGAAATGAAGATAAGGGGGGAAGAAAGGGACTAATTAAGTAACAAGGAGGTATGGAGGTTAAGAACTACCTGACAGAGCAGAAGACCAGGGTGTCATGCAAGCCAAGGTAGCAACAAGGTGAAGACAAATAAATTTAAAGAATATAAGAAACGAAGATAAGGGGGGAAGAAAGGGACTAATTAAGTAACAAGGAGGTGTGGAGGTTAAGAACTACCTGACAGAGCAGAAGACCAGGGTGTCATGCAAGCCAAGGTAGCAACAAGGTGAAGACAAATAAATGTAAAGAATATAAGAAACGAAGATAAGGGGGGAAGAAAGGGACTAATTAAGTAACAAGGAGGTGTGGAGGTTAAGAACTACCTGACAGAGCAGAAGACCAGGGTGTCATGCAAGCCAAGGTAGCAACAAGTTAAAGACAAATAAATGCAAAGAATATAAGAAAGGAAGATAAGGGGGGAAGAAAGGGACTAATTAAGTAACAAGGAGGTATGGAGGTTAAGAACTACCTGACAGAGCAGAAGACCAGGGTGTCATGCAAGCCAAGGTAGCAACAAGGTGAAGACAAATAAATGTAAAGAATATAAGAAACGAAGATAAGGGGGGAAGAAAGGGACTAATTAAGTAACAAGGAGGTGTGGAGGTTAAGAGCTACCTGGCAGAGCAGAAGACCAGGGTGTAATGTAAGTCAAGGTAGCAACAAGGTAAAGACAAATGTAAAGAATATAAGAAAGGAAGAGGAGGGGGAAGAAAGGGACTAATTAAGTAACAAGGAGACATGGAGGTTAAGAGCTACCTGGCAGAGCAGAAGACCAGGGTGTAATGTAAGTCAAGGTAGCAACAAGG
Organism: Mantis religiosa; assembly: GCA_030765055.1. Lineage (NCBI taxonomy): Eukaryota > Metazoa > Arthropoda > Insecta > Mantodea > Mantidae > Mantis > Mantis religiosa. The sequence goes on along the minus strand of CM060959.1, from coordinate 20,329,113 downwards.
TAAAGACAAATAAATGTAAAGAATATAAGAAAGGAAGAGGAGGGGGAAGAAAGGGACTAATTAAGTAACAAGGAGACATGGAGGTTAAGAGCTACCTGACAGAGCAGAAGACCAGGCTGTCATGTAAGCCAAGGTAGCAACAAGGTAAAGACAAATAAATGTAAAGAATATAAGAAAGGAAGATGAGGGGGAAGAAAGGGACTAATTAAGTAACAAGGAGGTATGGAGGTTAAGAGCTACCTGGCCGAGCAGAAGACCAGGGTGTCATGTAAGACAAGGTAGCAACAAGGTAAAGACAAATAAATGTAGCGAAAAGTTGTAAATTGTACAACTTTGGAATATACACAATAAATCTAATCTAATCTAGAAAAGATATTTAGATACTCTCACAAGAAAAAATCCGGTGGGGCTGGGTTAGGGGTTCTGGGGGGCCACAGACCCTTTGAGATTATCGGATTATCAAAGAAACTGGTTATAAGTTCTATGGTGTCATTAGATCTATTGCACGTTGCTGTATCTTGCTGGAAATAACCTTCTCTCAGTTCGATATCATGCAGCTGCTCCAAAAATGTGTTGAAGGTATCCATATAAACTTCAGTGTCTACAGTCGTATCGAAGAAAATGGGACCAACGATCCTGGAAGATGACATCGCGCTGACAATTCTCCCAAAGCTTAAAGCAAATTTCTACATTCTACGAGCTTTCAAAGGAATGTTGTGGCCTATTGAAGTGGTTCAGGTTTATATGGATCGCACTCTACGTGCCCTTTTATTAAAAGTCGACATTACGACTTCTCCACGAAAGTACCTGAAATGTGTAGTGCTTAACGCCCGCTTTTACTACATACGTCACCGCAGGCGGTGACACTGATGATACATGAGATGAAGATGGAGCACCGGTGGAATGAGATGGCGGGGGAAACCGGAAGTCCTGGAGAAAATCCGCCCCAGCGCCGTGTTGTCCACTACAAATCTCACTTTGCGGTCGCCTGGGATCGAACCCGGGCCGCCTTGGTGAGAGTCCAGTGTTCTAACCACTAAGCCACGGCGTGGCCACGAACCCACAGAGACACAATATGATCATCAAATGAGTAATGCTAAGACCATATGTTTTGTTTATTGAAGAACGTGACACACACAGGAAATTTTCCTCCGTACATTCCAAAAGAGAAGTTTGGAATAAGACAAACAACGCTATGACTACTTTAAATATAATATTTTGTGTGTGTGACAAGAACGTTATACAAAACGGCAATTCCCTCTGCAAAAGCTGCCCCAGGAGTTTCATTTTAGAAAGTACCTGTATTATACATTGCATAATATTAAATGGATATTCGCGTATTACTACAAGTTAACTCTGTCACTGGATAACTTCAAAATATTATCTTTCCTTTCTAATTTTATGGACTCAGCTACGTGTATTTTATGCAGTTTTGTGATTTTGAATGTACTGAGTTGCAAGAAAATTAATTTAGCTAACGGATTTCTTGTACTGCTGCCTACCTTGTACAAACTCTTTGAAAAGATTCTTCTTCGCCGTCTCCTTAAATATACCTCTGAAAACCATATCATTCCAGCTTTCCAATTTGGATTTCGTTCTAGACATTCTACCTCTCACCAACTACTACGTTTAACACAAACAGTAATTCATGGTTTTGAGCAACGAAACCACACAACCGCCCTGTTCCTCGACATAGCACAGGCCTTTGATAAAGTTTGGCATGAGGGGTTAATCTTCAAACTGTATAGCATTGGACTTCCACAGTATTTGCGCACTACCATTTGTAGCTTTCTATCAGATCGCACATTTACTGTTCGCATTGGTGGCACGGAGTCCTCTCAGCGCCATATTACAGCAGGAGTTCCTCAGGGATCCATATTGGCGCCAATCTTATTTAGTATCTATACCTATGATCTTCCTGACTTGGCACCTACCTCCATAGCCTTATACGCTGATGATACTGTTTTATATTATTCCGGCACAGATCTCCCTACCACTATTCACACACTACAAACCTGTCTTGACTGCCTCGTTGAATGGTTCGATACTTGGCGCATACGTCTAAACACTCAAAAGACCGCAGCTAAGATTTTTAGCTTACGTCGCATCTCCAACTCTCCCGAATTGCATATTAAGCATGAATCAATCCCCTGGCTACCTCCCACCACCTCCGTCAAATAGCTTGGTGTAATGCTAGACACTAAACTTACGTGGCGAGCCCATATTGATCGACTTATCTCGTTGGCATCAGGAGGACTTTCAAATCTTGGCCCGCTACTTCACAGACACACTCCTCTTAGGATTGAATGCTCTCTGCTTCTCTACAAATCTCTTGTCCGGCCACTTATCACATATGCTTCCCAGGTATGGGGTACTGCTAGCAACACTCATCTCCGAAGGCTACAGGTCCTGCAAAATCGATTTCTGCGCATCGTCACGGATGCCCCTTGGTACGTAAGAAATCTACAACTGCATAAAGAACTTGGTCTCCTTCCTCTTCACCAGTACATACGTCAGATCGCCTCTCGCTTCTTCTCAAACCTGCCAGATGTTCCAGGAGCTGTGATGTACGACATCGGTGTACGAACCCGCCAGCCTACGTGCCTGAAGAGACGACTCCCACAGGATCTCCTCCTTAGTGACTCTGATTGAAAAAAACTATGAATATTGTTTCACAATGACAGTTGTTCTTATCACTTTGATTACTTGTTTTTTGTATTAACTTTTTTTTCTTAGTTTCACAGTGTTAGATAATAGGAGTCAACTTGGTTTTCCTTACTTGTTATTATATAGTTCATAAAGATTCAATTAGTTAACAAGGACATATAAAGCATGTACTACTGATCGATTATTGAATAAATAAAAAAAAAGGATTTCTTGTAGCACGAGTTCTCCGACACGTCTAATTGCTTCTACACAATTTTCGTTGCTAATAAACCTTATTCCCTTACAGAATTCTGACTTACGTTTCTTACAATTTCTCTATCATTTCTTTATAAAATTCTTAATTTCACAAGTCACACATTCCACCACCAAAGTCTAGTATGCTTCAAATATTTGAATGACAAATAAAATGTACCTTGTGCTCGGTTGTGCTCCACGGTTAGAGAACCACTGCTGCAGGTGCGTGCATGCACTGAGTGAATAATACGCAATTTAATGGTGTAATTCTGTTTGCCACTGTAAGTGTTACCTTGGTAATATCACGTTTCGTATAATTCACCTCCAAGCAGATGTGAAATGGCGATATCCAGGAAGTACAAGCAAGCTGATACAGGCTGGACGGAAGGTCAATGTTGCGGAACGCTTTTCCTTTGTTTTTGTCGTCGTGGTTGTGAGAAAGTCACGGTCGTGATGCTTCAACTGTTAAATTTATGTGATCTGGGAAGGAAATGCAAAACTCAACTCCTTGGTTACCATCACATCTATGTCTGTGCGTATAGTACCGAACTAAAATAAATCCCCAAAATAAAACTGTGAAATTTGGTGCTAACATTTTGAAAGTTCAGAATCTGTTTCGCTTTACCGAGCGGGATGATGGTCTCTTTCAGAGTACACGTGTCGGCGGGTGTCTTGACGTTGCATGGCAGAGTAATTAAAATACATACATCATTTTCAAAAAAAGTTTTCTTAAGAAATTAAATTCATACCACCAGTTTTCTGGGAATACACTGAGAAGTCCTCTTCGCTATGAATGGCTTTCGTATAACTCATAAACAGTAAGAGATAGACAAAATATTACAGCACAAAAACAACTACAGGAAGTTTACGAAAAATATTATATCCCTTCTGGAGTTAACCATTTTCAAAATAGGCCCTTTATTAGTTTTAATGTTTTAAAATTTCCCCCTGGTAATACAATGACAATAGAATTTCAATTCATATTTCAGAATAAGGGAAAACCTTATCACCCTGAGCAATATTTGAACTAGGAGCCTCTTGAACGTGACACTGCCATAACGATGCAGAGATGGGCCAATGTCCTCCAACGTTAAGCCATATCGTACGATGAATGAAATGATGCTCAAATGAGTCCAGGGTGCATAGAGGATACAGTTACTAGACATTTATCTTCCAGGATAAGGGAAAACCTTATCACCCTGAGCGAGATTAAAACTAAGGACCTCTTGAACGTGACACTACCACCACGGTACAGAGACGGGCCAATGTCCTCCAACTTTAGGTGATATCGGACGATGAAATAAAAATATAGAGTCAGACTGCAAAATTCAACGTCATAGCTGGGATTTGAAGCACGGATCTGCTGGTTGCCGTCCAGCCGTTCTAACCCTTGAGCTGCTATGGCCAACGTGCCGACATGACATTAAATTCTCCAACTGACTCATATTTTTCACGGTAAACCACTTAGGAGTTCTCATAAACACATGAGACAACTACCTTAATGGCGACTTACTACATGTAAGTATTTTAAGGACCGGGCTTTATAGTAAACCACTAGAAGTTCTCATAAACACATGAGACAACTACCTTAATGGCGACTTACTACTTGTAAGTACTTTAAGGACCGGGCTTTATAGTAAACCACTAGGAGTTCTCATAAACACAAGAGACAACTACCTTAATGGCGACTTACTATGCTGTAAGTACTGTAAGGACCGGGCTTTATAGTGAACCACTAGGAGTTCTCATAAACACATGAGACAACTACCTTAATGACGACTTACTATGCTGTAAGTACTTTAAGTACCGGGCTTTATAGTGAACCACTAGGAGTTCTCATAAACACATGAGACAACTACCTTAATGACGACTTATTATGCTGTAAGTACTTTAAGGCCCGGGCTTTATAGTTAACCACTAGGAGTTCTCATAAACACATGAGACAACTACCTTAATGACGACTTACTATGCTGTAAGTACTTTAAGGCCCGGGCTTTATAGTAAACCACTAGGAGTTCTCATAAACACATGAGACAACTACCTTAATGGCGACTTACTATGCTGTAAGTACTTTAAGACCCGGGCTTTATAGTTAACCACTAGGAGTTCTCATAAACATATGAGACAACTACCTTAATGACGACTTACTGTGCTGTAAGTACTTTAAGGCCCGGGCTTTATAGTAAACCACTAGGAGTTCTCATAAACATATGAGACAACTACCTTAATGACGACTTACTATGCTGTAAGTACTTTAAGGCCCGGGCTTTATAGTAAACCACTAGGAGTTCTCATAAACACACGAGACAACTACCTTAATGACGACTTACTATGCTGTAAGTACTTTAAGATCCGGGCTTTATAGTAAACCACTAGGAGTTCTCATAAACACCTGAGACAACTACCTTAATGACGACTTACTATGCTGTAAGTACTTTAAGGTCCGGACTTTATAGTAAACCACTAGGAGTTCTCATAAACACATGAGACAACTACCTTAATGACGACTTACTATGCTGTAAGTACTTTAAGGTCCGGACTTTATAGTAAACCACTAGGAGTTCTCATAAACACATGAGACAACTACCTTAATGACGACTTACTATGCTGTAAGTACTTTAAGATCCGGGCTTTATAGTAAACCACTAGGAGTTCTCATAAACACATGAGACAACTACCTTAATGGCGACTTACTGTGCTGTAAGTACTTTAAGATCCGGGCTTTATAGTAAACCACTAGGAGTTCTCATAAACATATGAGACAACTACCTTAATGACGACTTACTATGCTGTAAGTACTTTAAGATCCGGGCTTTATAGTAAACCACTAGGAGTTCTCATAAACACCTGAGACAACTACCTTAATGACGACTTACTATGCTGTAAGTACTTTAAGGTCCGGACTTTATAGTAAACCACTAGGAGTTCTCATAAACACATGAGACAACTACCTTAATGACGACTTACTATGCTGTAAGTACTTTAAGGTCCGGACTTTATAGTAAACCACTAGGAGTTCTCATAAACACATGAGACAACTACCTTAATGACGACTTACTATGCTGAAAGTACTTTAAGGTCCGGACTTTATAGTAAACCACTAGGAGTTCTCATAAACACATGAGACTACTACCTTAATGACGACTTACTATGCTGTAAGTACTTTAAGTTCCGGACTTTATAGTAAACCAGTAGGAGTTCTCATAAACACATGAGACAACTACCTTAATGACGACTTACTATGCTGTAAGTACTTTAAGACCCGGACTTTATAGTAAACCACTAGGAGTTCTCATAAACACATGAGACAACTACCTTAATGACGACTTACTATGCTGTAAGTACTTTAAGGTCCGGGCTTTATAGTAAATCACTAGGAGTTCTCATAAACACATGAGACAACTACCTTAATGACGACTTACTATGCTGTAAGTACTTTAAGATCCGGGCTTTATAGTAAATCACTAGGAGTTCTCATAAACACATGAGACAACTACCTTAATGACGACTTACTATGCTGTAAGTACTTTAAGATCCGGGCTTTATAGTAAATCACTAGGAGTTCTCATAAACACATGAGACAACTACCTTAATGACGACTTACTATGCTGTAAGTACTTTAAGATCCGGGCTTTATAGTAAATCACTAGGAGTTCTCATAAACACATGAGACAACTACCTTAATGACGACTTACTATGCTGTAAGTACTTTAAGGCCCGGGCTTTATAGTAAACCACTAGGAGTTCTCATAAACACATGAGACAACTACCTTAATGACGACTTACTATGCTGTAAGTACTTTAAGGCCCGGGCTTTATAGTAAACCACTAGGAGTTCTCATAAACACATGAGACAACTACCTTAATGACGACTTACTATGCTGTAGGTACTTTAAGACCCGGGCTTTATAGTAAACCACTAGGAGTTCTCATAAACACATGAGACAACTACCTTAATGACGACTTACTATGCTGTAAGTACTTTAAGGCCCGGACTTTATAGTAAACCACTAGGAGTTCTCATAAACACATGAGACAACTACCTTAATGGCGACTTACTATGCTGTAAGTACTTTAAGGCCCGGGCTTTATAGTAAACCACTAGGAGTTCTCATAAACACATGAGGCAACTACCTTAATGGCGACTTACTGTGCTGTAAGTACTTTAAGGCCCGGGCTTTATAGTAAACCACTAGGAGTTCTCATAAACACATGAGACAACTACCTTAATGACGACTTACTATGCTGTAAGTACTTTAAGGCCCGGGCTTTATAGTAAACCACTAGGAGTTCTCATAAACACATGAGACAACTACCTTAATGACGACTTACTATGCTGTAAGTACTTTAAGGCCCGGACTTTATAGTAAACCACTAGGAGTTCTCATAAACACATGAGACAACTACCTTAATGACGACTTACTATGCTGTAAGTACTTTAAGGCCCGGGCTTTATAGTAAACCACTAGGAGTTCTCATAAACACATGAGACAACTACCTTAATGACGACTTACTATGCTGTAGGTACTTTAAGGCCCGGACTTTATAGTAAACCACTAGGAGTTCTCATAAACACATGAGACAACTACCTTAATGACGACTTACTGTGCTGTAAGTACTTTAAGGCCCGGGCTTTATAGTAAACCACTAGGAGTTCTCATAAACACATGAGGCAACTACCTTAATGGCGACTTACTATGCTGTAAGTACTTTAAGGCCCGGGCTTTATAGTAAACCACTAGGAGTTCTCATAAACACATGAGACAACTACCTTAATGACGACTTACTGTGCTGTAAGTACTTTAAGGCCCGGGCTTTATAGTAAACCACTAGGAGTTCTCATAAACACATGAGACAACTACCTTAATGGCGACTTACTGTGCTGTAAGTACTTTAAGGCCCGGGCTTTATAGTAAACCATTAGGAGTTCTCATAAACACATGAGACAACTACCTTAATGACGACTTACTGTGCTGTAAGTACTTTAAGGCCCGGGCTTTATAGTTCGGACCACTATTAGGTCAATTAATGGAAATTAATTGTTCTTTCACACTGGTCCACACTGACCGTGTGCGGGCTAAAGTAAGGAAAGATAGAGTCAGACTGAAAAATTCATCGTCATAGCCGTCCAGCCGCTCTGATTGTAAACTGTAACCAGAAGATCCGTGGTTCAAATCCCGGTTACACGTTGAATTTTTCAGTCTGACTCTATCTTCCCATACTTTAGCCCACACACGGCCAGTGTGAAAGATCAATTAATTTCTATGAATGAAATGCTATTCAAATGAGTCCAGGGTATCTAGAGCTTAGAGTTACCAGACATTCATCTTTCCGGATGAGGGAAAACATTATCACCCTGAGCGAGATTAGAACTAGGGACCTCTTGAACGTGACACAAGTCATATCGGACGATGAATGAAATGATGTTCAAATGAGTCCAGGGTACATAGAGCATAGAGTTACCAGACATTCATCTTTCAGAACAAGGGAAAGCCTTATCACCCTGACTGGGATTAGAACTAGGGACCTCTTGAACGTGACACTACCACCACGATACAGAGACGGGCCGATGTCCTCCAACGTTAAGTCATATCGGATGATGAATCAAATGATGTTCAAATAAGTCCGGGGTACATAGAGATTAGAGTTACTATTCATATTTCAGTATAAGAGGAAACCTTATTACCCTGACCGAGATTAGAACTAGGGACCTCTTGAACGTGACGCTACCACCACGATACAGAGACGGGCCAACGTCCTCCAACGTTAAGTCATATCGGACGATGGGACAGGAATTCTATTCGTAGTTAATTTCTCTCCATCTTAATCCGCCACACGTTCGCGCGCAATTTGCTGCGGGATTTCTATGTTTGAGATGGGATGCACGTTGACTTTTGGAAGACCCAGATATAACAGGGTTAATTCGTTGTATTTTGAGTTGTTTCTTGATGATTGTGTTTAAATAAGAGTCATGAGACATCCGTATTTCAGGCGTGGTTCGGAATAAAGTTTCGGAGAAGTCAAATTTTGCAACAATTTAATTGTATTATTTAGATTACATTTTACTTGAACTTCCTTTCCCAGTCACCTTCAGGTTACTTCCAACATATCGATAAATTCTTACTTTGTTATATTTAAACAGTTCCAACTATTACATAAAAGTTCTTGATCCTGCTCCACTATTTATCACACTCACGATCACAAAACATCTCTACCAAGTAACTATAGTTACTGCTATCTTAATTTTGTCATTGGCCGATTTAATTCCACGTCACAGCATTACGTCATATAATTATTACTACGTAGATTTACATATATTTTTACTTATATAAATTACTAAATATATTTACATAATCATTTTTTATAAATTTATAAGTTTTTCATAACTTTTCTAAATATAACTCGAAACTACTGTTACAACGATGAATGAAATAAAGTTTAAAAGAGTCCAGGGTACATAGAGCTTAGAGTTACCAGACATTTATCTTTCAGGGAAAGAGAAAACATTATTGCCCTGAGCGAGATTAGAGTTATGGACCTCTTGATCGTGTGTGTTAACATGGTACATTTATAACTCATTCAGAAACAACTGAACTTAGCGAACTCGACTGTCAAATTTGTGGCATCCATCAGTTACATTGGGTGTGTAAATGAAAGCAGTTCACCGACATCAGATAGTTAACTAGAGGTTTGTGCGAATACATTCAGAAATTGTTTGGGGCTATCTAAACGTAGTATTTGCAATTACATTCCAAAGAAGACCTACTTTCTCATCAGGTTTAGCTCCGGCATTGAAATTGATATGGAGGCAGACTACTTGATCTTGCAAAAACTTCGAAACCCACACACTGTCTTGTTAGTGAGGCAAAAATTGGCAACATTAGTAGAATATCTTCAAGTGACTTTCGATCTTACCAACAGCTCAGTTTCACTCAGTTATAGCTTTTGTGTTTTAATGGATTTTGAATGTTTTTTCTAGAAATGCCTTAAGGGAATGTACCTTATCTAGGCAGTAAAAATGGTTCGATTTTTTATTACAATACATATTCTTTCTGATAAGAACTTCTGAAGTTATAAATAACTTTTCGGTAATTAATAAACATTAAGAGGTACGTAAAAGTATGCAGAAAAATGTAACGTCCTTAAAAAATTTGTTTGAAATAATTTTCTGCGGCGTCAGTTATATTGAAGATATCCGTATTTATTAATTTGAACCTTTGTTCATTTTTAATTTTTGAAATTGCTGTCGCTAATCTGTTATTTTTTAACATAGCATGCAAACATATCGAATTTCAACGCCAGTATATACAGTGTGATCCACATAAGCCTGAACTATTTCAATGGGCCATAAATTTTTAACTAATAATAGGATACACGTGCAACTTTGGAAGAATATAATACACAATTGGGAGATTACATTACACTATTTACATCTCAGAGAAAATGTTGGAAGTGTACATGATACGACTGTAGACACTGAAGTTTATACGGGTATCCACAAGACATTTGTGGAGCAGCTGGATCATATCGAATTTGAGAGATTATTTACAGCAAGATGGAGCAACGTGCCATACATCTAATGATACCATGGAACTTGTAAAAAGTTTCTTTGATAATCGAATAATCTTGAAAGGTCTGTGGCCCCCAGATCCCCTGTCCTAACCTCACCCGATTTTTTCTTGTGGGCGTATCTAACAAATAGAGTGTACAAGAATAGGTCATGGACAATTCATGTTCTCAAGGAATCCATTCGAACCGAAATAAGTAACAATGACGAGGATACTCTCCGTAAAACTTCAGAGAATATGGTGAGACGAGTGCAAACATGTATAGATGCTGGTGGAGGACACTTCCAACATTTTCTCTGAGATATAAATAGTGTAATGTAATCTACCAATTGTGTATTATATTATCCCAAAGTTGCACGTGTGTCCTATTGTTGGTTTAAGAGTTATGGCCTATTGAAATGGTTCAGGTTTATATGGATCGCACTGTATTACCTTTGTGTATATAACGAAATGTTCGCAAATGTATATGCTGATTAAAATGAAATAGACTAAAACCTCGTTAACCCGGAGCAGTTTTGAAAAACAATTTTTGTTTGGAGTAGTAACTGAAGACTTACTTTCTCTTACATTCTATTAACTATTCTATTCAGTAAGTACAGTACTCGAATTCTCTTTCTAGCGGGCGAACTCATTTTACTGATCCCACCTGCTTGGGACGAGACTGAAAAAGAAACTTTGATAAAATGATGGAAAAAGTTGAGGCCTAATGTGTGTGACTTTCCAGAAAACAATTGGAGAAAAAGAGAAGATTAGAATGGAAGAGACTTTTATAGACATTTCTTAAAATTTGAATGACTGTTCGGATGTTGATGAAGAAGACACTGATAATGACGGAGGTTATAAATCGATTACAGAGGAAGGCATTATTAAATCATTCATTGTTACTGAAAATGAAAATAAAGAGTATTCAGATTGAGACAGTGTTGATGAACCAGCTGTGGTTATGACCCACACACAAGCAATAACAAACATAGAGAAATTGATGTTTTATTTTGAGAGTCAAGACAAATGAACGTCTAATGTTAAAGCGGATATGAGATAAGCGATACACGCTGCCTTCCTTACTACCGACTACAGTCCGGCCGTTGTATCTCCGGCTCTGACGTTTTGCGATTGCAAGCGGTGGAGGGGGAAAGTTAATACCAACATACAGTAATGAGCAATTGAAAACATATCGTCATAATTATCTTTAGAATGTAAATATAGGACTATATTAGCTATAAAACGCTAAAATACAACTTGCAATTTCATAATCATGCAAAGTATTTATTATAACACCACTCTATTCAAATATTTCGTTCACACCTTTCACACACACTAACTGCATCTGTTGGTGGTGATGGGAGTCTCTACATACGGCGTCGTGGTCAGGAAGTTAAAACTGTCTGCTAGCGCCAATCAGCATTGTCGCTGCTAGGCGTGGCTCCCGAACCCAACACCGTGTTGCCAGCTTAAATGTGTTTTTATTCACGTGGCTTTAGCTGCTTGCCCTGGTGAACTTTCTTTGTTACATTTTGCGCGCGTGAATTCCGATTTTTAGCGTTAGTAAGTACTATTATTATCGCTATTATAATAATATGGCTGCTGGTTCGTGAAATATTCAAATACGTGAAATATTTAAAATACGCATTGTTCCTCTGCTTGAAATTCCCGCTAAAGAACTGGCAACAACCTGCTTCCCCCAACTCACTGCATAGGCTTCGGCGGCCGGTGTCCATAGTAACTGGGTCTTCCGGGTAGGACCGCGTCTTTGATGTTCCTCTGGTCGACGTTTCGTCCCAACTATGTGGGGCTACTTCAGGACTTCCTGGGTCTTCCGGGTAGGACCGCGTCTTGGTGTTCCTTTGGTCGACGTTTCGTCCCAACTATGTGGGGCTTCTTCAGGACTTCCTGGGTCTTCCGGGTAGGACCGCGTCTTGGTGTTCCTTTGGTCGACGTTTCGTCCCAACTATGTGGGGCTTCTTCAGGACTTCCTGGGTCTTCCGGGTAGGACCGCGTCTTGGTGTTCCTTTGGTCGACGTTTCGTCCCAACTATGTGGGGCTACTTCAGGACTTCCTGGGTCTTCCGGGTAGGACCGCGTCTTGGTGTTCCTTTGGTCGACGTTTCGTCCCAACTATGTGGGGCTTCTTCAGGACTTCCTGGGTCTTCCGGGTAGGACCGCGTCTTGGTGTTCCTTTGGTCGACGTTTCGTCCCAACTATGTGGGGCTTCTTCAGGACCTCCTGGGTCTTCCGGGTAGGACCGCGTCTTGGTGTTCCTTTGGTCGACGTTTCGTCCCAACTATGTGGGGCTTCTTCAGGACTTCCTGGGTCTTCCGGGTAGGACCGCGTCTTGATGTTCCTTTGGTCGACGTTTCGTCCCAACTATGCGGGGCTTCTTCAGGACCTCCTGGGTCTTCCGGGTAGGACCGCGTCTTGATGTTCCTCTGGTCGACGTTTCGTCCCAACTATGTGAGGCTTCTTCAGGACTTCCTGGGTCTTCCGGGTAGACGCGGTCCTACCCGGATGACCCAGTTACTATGAACCTGCTTCCCCCGCTCGAGAAATGTCAGAGCCGGAGATAGAGCGGCCGAACTGTAGTTTGCAGTGCAGTACAAATACATAGACTATTACAGTATATACAGTGTACGTGTTTTAAGTGAAAATGTGTCAGTAGTAACTTATAAATGTCATTAAAAATATTACGGTGATGAACATGATTTTGTATCTTTTTCCGTCATTATCTGGATAACCCGGATTTTCATTAACTCAGATCGGCCCCGGTCCCAGTTGATCCGGGTAAACGAATTTCTACTTCAAATAGGAAAATAATAAATAAAAATAGTTTATATACGCATTAAAACAATAATATGGAGGAAAGAAATGTAAATATGGATGTTCACTTGTTAAGAACAGCGTATGGAATTTCACTTAAGACTGGATAAGTTTATGCTCGGTTTTAGTCCAGGGAGGTTTGAACCTAACCTCAACATTTTAGATCACTTGTTATAGATACCTATTTAAAACAAGTGAGTACATAAGGACTCAGTAGTTTAACATCTGCCTATCGATTCCTTTTCCTATGGTGAATCAAGATGTATTTAATGGACGAGCGGAATGTTTGTGTATAAGTCGTGAGTACCATACAATGTTTTATCAAACACTTAATCTAGTCATTAGAAAGCGTGCTACTTTTTTAATTAAAGTATAATAAAATAGAAAAATTATTTTAATTCCATTTACACCCCGCCTTTAACTACAATGGTCATATTAGCGGCTGTTCTCCTTTGGAACATGTTGAAGGTGTTAACTCGTAAACGTTTTTTTTTAATCATTAGATCACGCACACATTCACACTCTCATTCATACTTCCAGACTCTGGGAAAGATGAGGAATTATCTTGGCCGGAGAAAAATCCCCACCCCCACCGCCGGGAATCGAACCCGGGACTCGTAGCACGGCAAGCAGGTGCTCTACTGACTGAGCTACGGGGCCAGCCTATTTTAATTTTATTTTCTGGAATATAGGGCTATTTAGACCAAGGATGTGTGTCGTTGGCTAATACCTAACACGAGAGAATCGGTGTTAGCTAGTCGTTTGTTTTAATTGTTGGTGTAACAACTTTATTGAAACAAGAGAAGGTATCTATATCAGACAAAGTTTTGAAGGAAGTCAAGAGTGTTTTATAATAAATATTATACTTGAAATGTAGACCTAGTGATTGTATTTTATTTATACAGTGGTTAAAGTGAAATGTACAAATTTACAAGTAAGCGTTAGATAAAATTTATTAATGAGATGCTAAATATTTACGACGACTGTTTAAGGTTTTCCAGATTGAAGCTTTAAGTAAGAGTTAAAATAATGTGGGAATGTTTTTGGAAGGTGTTAGCGTGATTCAACTGTTCGTGTTAATCGTAAATTATCTAAACAAAGATCTTTGTTCCGGGTGGAGTTCTCGACGAGGTGTAATCATTCAACATTCACATTCTCAGGAGTTTCCTGGTCTCGAACCTGGGTTTGTTTTCCGGTACCATATATTTTAATGACGGCGCCTACTCCTACACAGGACCTCAAACATAAGGTGAACTACCCTAGCGTAGGCCAATGCACTCTTAATCCGTAGTCCATCACTTTAAACTTAATACTGCCCCGGTTAGTATAAGACAATCCAGTCAAGGCAATTAGGTGTTCCGATGAACACCGTTAGCAAGACATCTATTAGTGTAAGGTTTCCATTCTTTGCACGTTATACTTCAGAAATCAAAGAGCATTGCAAGATCACCGTGTACAGTTCTAAAAGTTAACCGAAGAGGATGTCTCAGGCGGTTTCGTACGTGGCCCGCATTCTCAAGGACCGGGTTCGATTACCGTGACTGACCTACTTGACCCATGGGTTTTCTCGGTGGTTTCCCGGGTGATGAATGCTGGGTAGGTTAAAAACATCTCCCGAATTTCCTTTCCATCCACTTCATCTCCATTTTCGGTAGGACAATTGCCCGTCTCCGAACACAGGTATCGTGTATCCTCTCACGTCATCGTTCCTCCCTGTGGATGCCAATGAAATGAAACGTGTAGTGTTTAACGCCCGCTTTTAATACATACGACACCGCAGGCGGTGACACTGACGATACATGAGATGAAGATGGAGCACCGGTGGAATGAGATGGCGGGGGAAACCGAAAGTCCCGGAGAAAACCCGCCCCAGCGCCGTGTTGTCCACCACAAATCGCACTTTGCGGTCACCTGGGATCGAACCCGGGCGGCCTTGGTGAGAGCCAAGCGGTCTAACCACTAAGCCACGGCGCGGCCTCTGGGGATGCCAGCTGACATGATCCAGCGAGTGGAGAACGTTGTTTTGGAGGATCGCCGATTGAGGGCTGTAGACATCGCCTCCAAAATTGCCGTGTCGTCAGATCGGCTGGTGCGAGGCTGTGACTTTTGGTTTGTTGTCACACGATGTTCTGCCTTCATTGAACTGTCACACCCAGGAACGTACATTAGACACATCCATGTTACCATCACCACATGCCTAACTTAACTGTCTTTGTTTGTTGTCACACGATGTTCTGTCTTCATTGAACTGTCGCACCCAGGAACGTACATTAGACACATCCATGGTACCATCACCACATTCCTCAGTCAACTGTCTTGGTTTGTTATCACACGATGTTCTGTCTTCATTGAACTGTCGCTCCCAGGAATGTACATTAGACACATCCATGGTACCATCACCACATGCCTCACTTAACTGTCTTGGTTTGGTGTCACACGATGTTCTGTCTTCATTGAACTGTCACACCCAGGAATGTACATTAGACACATCCATGGTACCATCACCACATGCCTCACTTAACTGTCTTGGTTTGTTGTCATACAATGTTCTGCCTTCATTGAACTGTCACACCCAGGAATGTACATTAGACACATCCATTATACCATCACCACATGCCTCACTTAACTGTCTTGGTTTGTTGTCACACGATGTTCTGTCTTCATTGAATTGTCGCACCCAGGAACGTACATTAGACACATCCATGGTACCATCACCACATGCCTCACTTAACTGTCTTGGTTTGTTGTCACACGATGTTCTGTCTTCATTGAACTGTCACACCCAGGAATGTACATTAGACACATCCATTATACCATCACCACATGCCTCACTTAACTGTCTTGGTTTGTTGTCACACGATGTTCTGTCTTCACTGAACTGTCACATCCAGGAACGTACATTAGACACATCCATGTTACCATCACCACATGCCTAACTTAACTGTCTTTGTTTGTTGTCACACGATGTTCTGTCTTCATTGAACTGTCGCACCCAGGAACGTACATTAGACACATCCATGGTACCATCACCACATTCCTCAGTCAACTGTCTTGGTTTGTTATCGCACGATGTTCTGTCTTCATTGAACTGTCGCTCCCAGGAATGTACATTAGACACATCCATGGTACCATCACCACATGCCTCACTTAACTGTCTTGGTTTGGTGTCACACGATGTTCTGTCTTCATTGAACTGTCACACCCAGGAATGTACATTAGACACATCCATTATACCATCACCACATGCCTCACTTAACTGTCTTGGTTTGTTGTCACACGATGTTCTGTCTTCATTGAACTGTCGCACCCAGGAACGTACATTAGACACATCCATGGTACCATCACCACATGCCTCACTTAACTGTCTTGGTTTGTTGTCACACGATGTTCTGTCTTCATTGAACTGTCACACCCAGGAATGTACATTAGACACATCCATTATACCATCACCACATGCCTCACTTAACTGTCTTGGTTTGTTGTCACACGATGTTCTGTCTTCATTGAACTGTCGCACCCAGGAACGTACATTAGACCCATCCATTATACCCTCACCACATGCCTCACTTAACTGTCTTGGTTTGGTGTCACACGATGTTCTGTCTTCATTGAACTGTCGCACCCAGGAACGTACATTAGACACATCCATGGTACCATCACCACATGTCTCACTTAACTGTCTTGGTTTGTTGTCACACGATGCTCTGCCTTCATTGAACTGTCACACCCAGGAACGTACATTAGACACATCCATGGTACCATCACCACATGCCTCACTTAACTGTCTTGGTTTATTGTCACACGATGTTCTGCCTTCATTGAACTGTCAAACCCAGGAACGCATATTAGACACACCCATAGTACCATCACCACATGCCTCAGTGCACTGGCGATGAATTTCGATAGGTGTCACACCACGAAAATGGAGAAAACGAATGATTACACGCTTTTCTGGCAATGAAAACTTCGCCATTTTAAGCATAAAAACAGTCCTAACTCTCGTCGTTGCCACTAGAGTTCTGTGCACGGTGCAGTGCTGCTATCTCTGTCACACATTGAGAAAAGAGTCTACCTGTAATTTTAAAAATCCAGAGGTTCTTATCTGGTGTTAATTCTTGAACGCACCGCGTAATGTACCCTAAACTAGATAGTGACACAGAAAGTAATAATGGTTTATTAGTATCCTACTTTGCTAAATGCGAGGTTTCAAAAGACGACGCTGAGGTTTTCTAGTGTAGCGAGAAACAGACTTATTACATTTAAAAATCCGTTGCTTATGCTTTGTTTTAGAGGCGCTCCCGTGCAATAAAAGAGGAGTATGTAGCTCTAAACGTGAGTTAAGAATTTACCATAACGGATTTTAAATTACCATCGTTCCTCGTAATGTTTGGCGCGTGCTTAATTTTACTTCCCTATAAGGCAACATCAACTCTGTTTTGGTTAATATGTTGTGTTGTACGAGAGTTATGAAAAAATATCATTTAAGTAACGTTACTCACAAATGTCCATTAAAGGTCGTAATCCTCCACGAAGGAAGCAGCAAATGTGTGTTTTGTTTGAAGCATTTTAAACCAAACAATGACCCTATAGTTATTTATGTTAGTAGTGAACCAAGACGAGTGGAAGGTTTGTTAATTTCTGGGAGTATAAATAATCCTTGAGTACCATACAGTGTTTTAACAAACACATACCCTAATCACTAAAAACACTGACTACTTTTTAATTAAACTATAATAAGATAGTAACATTATTTGTAACTTGATTTTCTGGAATATAGGGCTATCTAGACCAAGGATGTGTGTCGTTGGCTAATACCTAATATCAGAGAGTCGATGTTGGCTAGTCATTTGTTTTATTGAAACAAGAGAAGGCATCTATACCAGACAAAGTTTTGGAGGAAGTCAAGAGTGTTTTATAATAAATATTATTCATTAAATGTAGACCTAGTGATTGTATTTTATTGATATAGTAGTTAAAGTGAAACTTTATCCATTATTAACCTTTCATTGTTGCTTTAGTAGGCTAATTAATATTATAAAAGGTCAGCTTTACAAATAAGCCTTGAATAAAATATTATAACGCAAATTAATCTCTGTAATATTGCCCCAAATGTATAGTTCTCTTTTTAAAGTGCTTCAACATTAAGTTATATTGGACGATATATGAAACGATGTTCAAGAGAGTCCAGGATACATAGAGCTTAGAGTTAGCAGACATTCATCTTTCAGTATAAGGGAAAACCTTATCGCTCTGGCCGAGATTGGAACTAGGGACCTCTTCAACGTGATGCTACCACCACGCTAGAGACGGGCAAATGTCTTCCAACGTTAAGTCATATCCGACGGTGAATGTAACGATGTTCAAGTGAGTACATGGTACATAGAACTTAGAGTTACAGTCGTTCATCTTTCAGGATAGGGAACACCTTATCACCCTGACCGAGATTAGAACTAGAGACCTCTTGAACGTGTCGCTACCAGGACGATACAGAGATGGGGAAATGTCCTCCAACGTTATGTCATAACGGAGGATCTGTAAAACGATGTTTAAGTGAGTCCAGGATACATAGAGCTTAGAGTTATAGACGTTCGTCTTTCAGGATAAGGGAAAACCTTATTGAGTGTCTGCCTCACGTTCAAGAGGTCCCGGGTTTGAATCTCGGTCACGGTGAGTTACCTGGATAAGGTTTTCCCGGGGTTTACCCTTATCGTGAAAGGCGAATGTCGGGTAACTCTAAGCTCTATGGACCCTGGGCTGATTTGAGCATCATTTTACCCATTCCATTCATCGTCCGATATGACTTAACTTTGGAGGAGGTAAATTACAAAAAAAAAAAAAAAAAAAAAAAAAAAAAAAAAAAAAAAAAAAACTCTGACCGAGATTAGAACTAGGGACGTCTTGAACGTGACGCTACCACCACGATACAGAGTTGGGCAAATATCCTCCAACGTTAAGTCCTATCGGACGATAAATGAAACGATGTTCAAGTGAGTCCAGGACACATAGAGCATAGAGTTACAGACGTTCGTCTTTCAGGATAAGGGTAAATCTTATCAACCTGACCGAGATTAGAACTAGGGACCTCTTGAACGTGACGCTACCACCACGCTAGAGACGGGCCAATGTCCTCCAACGTTAAGTCATATCCGACGATATATGAAACGACGTTCAAGTGAGTCCAGAGTACATAGAGCATAGAGTTACCAGACATTTATCCTTCAGGATAAGGTACCTCAGTGCATAGAAAGTTGAGAAATAAAACAAGAAGAGATACAAAATTAAAGTTGTACAAAACAATGGCGGTGCCTGCACTATTTTATGGAAGTGAGGCATGGGCACTCACGAAGAAACTAAAAAGCGTAATTGAAAGTGCAGAAATGAACTTTTTAAGAAAAACAAAGGGATGCACAAGGTTGGATAGAAAAAGGAATGAAGACATAAGAAAGGAACTCAACGTAGACTCGATAAGTAGCAAAATTGAAAAATATCAAAAGGAATGGATGCACCATATACAAAGAATGTCCGAAACAAGAGACTGCCTAAGATTGCATTCTAATATCAGTCACAAGGAAAGAGAGATGTTGGTAGACCTCAAAAGAGATGGAAGGAGCAATTATTGTGAGACGGAACGGACACTCTGCCCATGTCGTGAAGTGAAGAAGAAGAAGAAGAAGAAGAAGAAGAAGAAGAAGAAGAAGAAGAAGAAGAAGAAGAAGAAGAAGAAGAAGATAAGGGAAAACCTTATCACCCTGACCGATATTGGAACTAGGGACCCCTTGAACGTGACACTACCACCATGCTACAGAGACTGACTAATGTCCTCCAACGTTGTCTAATCGGAAGATATGCGAAACGATGTTCAAGTGAGTCCAGGGTACACAGAACTTATAGTTACAGATGTCCGTCTTTCGGGATAGAGGAAAACCTTATCACCCTCAGCGAGATTAGAAGTAGGAACTTCTTGAAGTGACGCTACCATATAAAGTATGCGGCAGATTACGTATAGGAATGTCACCTTATAACCTATGACAATTAAAAATCACTAAAGCGGTTTTGAACCCTTACTCCTAAAATTTTAAAATTTTTTCCTTAATAGTTCAAATTAACCTACTAAAGTCGCACTGAATGAATGAATGCAATTTTACTTTACTGTACCAATAAAATGCAATCACTAGGTAAATAACTGTTGCATAGGGAATTGCTGAAGTTTTAAATGGTTGACAAGGAGAAGAGGATATTACCTCATGGAACGGAGTGTTTTGTTACCTCACGGTACGTGATACGAAATCGGAAGTGGTGGTAGGAGGTATCTGTATCCCCCGCTCTACTCTCTACCACGGACCAGCCGACCGTTATATATATAGCTGTCCTAGAACTTGAACCTGACTACTTCAGTTTCACTGCCACTCCGTGCCTCGAGAGAAACCAAGAATGGTAACCACGCAACCGGTAAGTGCTTTCTCCTACAACGTCTTACAAACGTTTGCTTCCCATTCAATATTTGTTTTTCAAATTTCCATCTTTTAATGCCAGAAATATATTTATGACATTCTACATCTGTTAACAAAAACAATCATCAAATTTCCTATTCAGTTTTTTACGAACACTATCTACTTCAAGATAAACATTTTCTTATTATTAATTTTATTTCAGTTATATGGAATACAGTAAACTTTCAATGATAGTCAAATGTTTAAAGCTGGTTGTCTAGGTGACGGTCTTTGACATTACGTTCTATTTGTATGTTCAAGAGATAAAAAATGAATAACGACAAGGGAAGATGGGAATACAGTAGACTTTAAGTGATAGTCAAATGTTTTAAAACTGGTTGTCTAGGTGACGGTCTTTGACATTACGTTCTATTTGTATGTCCAAGAGATAAAAAATGAATAACGACAAGGGAATATGGGAATACAGTAGACTTTAAGTGATAGTCAAATGTTTTAGAACTGGTTGTCTAGGTGACGGTCTTTGACATTACGTTCTATTTGTATGTCCAAGAGATAAAAAATGAATAACGACAAGGGAATATGGGAATACAGTAGACTTTAAGTGATAGTCAAATGTTTTAGAACTGGTTGTCTAGGTGACGGTCTTTGACATTACGTTCTATTTGTATGTTCAAGACATAAAAAATGAATAACGACAAGGGAAGATGGG